>FIZV01066254.1:0-14549 GCA_900050545.1 Trionymus perrisii | reverse complement strand
TATTTTTGAATATTTCAGGTTTTTAGAAATATATTCAAATATTTCACGTTTTTTAGCAAATATTTTGACGTTTTTTAGAAAATAAATATCTCAGCTCTAAATTTATGCACAGTAAATTCGATCATTTATTTATTTAGACAGCGACATTTAAAGGATAAAATATTTTCGAATTGGCGGCGATTTATTGGAGTTTTGCTATTGAGTATTAGTGAACTGACGTCACTTCGAACATATATCCCTTTACTTTAGGTAGATACTTTTTAAAATTGAAATTTTGATGTAATTACAGCTAGAAGTACTGGAATTGTTGGTTCAAAATGGAGCAGATTTGAATGCACGAACCAAACACGATGAAACTCCAGCAGGTAATTTCATAATCATTCATTGCTCAAAGAGTTAAGTACATCATATAGGAAAATACTAATTAAGATTCGTCGATTTCTACAGATATTTGCGAAGATCCTGAACTACGAGAAAGAATCATGCAACTGAAATGTGAACAGGAGAGTAAACGATTACAAGAAGCTCAGAAACGTCGTGTTAAAAGGACTCAATCGAATAATACCCGCGCTCAGTCCGTTCGTCGGACTTCAATTCGGGAAAAATCACTTACATCAAAGAAAGAAGCTATGGAAGAAGCTAAACTTAGGCTACAAGCCCACGACGTATGTTACTGTTAATAAAGAGGAATAGGTGACGAATCATAATTATGAATATTTGTTAATTTAATTGCATTCTGTGTTTAGGTTGATATTATAGATGGTAAAACATCCGAATCTGAGTTTGATTTCTCTTTGGAATGCACTAAAATTGAGAGAAGAGTTAACGAAACGTTAACGGTGGCCAGAAGAGAACCCGAAGGAAAAGATAACGATTCGATTAACACTTTGAATTCTTTAAACACTGATCCCAACAAAATGGTGCCATTAGGTACTTATCTAAAGTTGTTTTCGCTTCTGAATTTAATGGTGAAGATTCAAATGAAATTGTACGTTTTGTTCGCAGATCTACCTACGGAGACGATGTACAGTACCGAAGATAATGGTAAAATAAACATACACGTATCTGTCACTATAAATGCGAGTACGTTAGCTGAGCTGAAAAAGCAACGCGCCCAGCATCGGAATTCTAGTCCGGATATATCGATGTATCCTAATTTTCACCCAGTAGTTCCTGCTATAGAAAATGGAGGAGGAGATCCTGATATTCCGTCCGTTAAAAGATTCGCCGGTAATACAGGCGAACAATTGGTCGGAGATCCTCGTACAACAAGGTGCTGCGTTTTGCTATAGAATTTTGAAAGTATTCGTTCTACTATTCGTCCTATTTGTCAGTATTACTATTTATATAAGTGAATTTCTTCTATGGCTGTTTTATACATTTATTTAGTTTTGTGTGGGAGTAGGTATAATTTTGTAAACGATTTACAATGCATTTTTTTCCGAATCGGAGTTCCACCTCCGATATTCTGTGATGATTTTTAAACTGCAAGTTTTTGTTAAGGAATGTATCAGCATGGTTTGGTGGTTCGATGCAAGGGCGCATTTTAGCTCGTCTTTTGAATTTCTATAATATTTCCATATGCTCGAACCGCGGATTTCGTCAAAGACGAAGTCAGGAGGCCAGGAGAGTATAATTGGTCCTATACCTGTTTTAAGTGCCTAGCTAGTTAAGATATTATCGTTTTTGCGTCCAATTTCCTTTCATTTTTATTCATTTGTATCAATAAAAATGGTTGAAAAATTCTTGTATAACGAGATGCTGCATTTTTATGAAAATTGTATTACATATTATTATTATTTGTTATCCCATTATTCGTCAGTATTATTTTCTATTTATGTACCTCAGTGAGTTTCTTATATGGCTGTTCTTTATTGGGGACGGACAGGGTGCAATTTTATGAACTTCCAAATTTTTTAAATCAAAGTTGCAACTTTGATATTTTGTGACTTTTTTACATGTGTAAGTAGTATTGAACTATCAATCATTTTTTTTTGCAATTTTACATAAATCCAAAACTTCCAACATTTTTTACGCATTTTTTTATATTTATATATATATATATTTTTTTAAATACTGAATTTTGTCTATGTTCATTAAGGGTCCTAAACATTTTATGTACTTATTTTTACCTCTTTTATGTAGGTACTTTTTAATTTAACGTTTCTTAACATCATCAATTATCAAAACCTATATCTAGTTTTTAATAAAAGTATTATTATAGTACATAGTACATATTATTATTATTATGCTGTTTTTTACCAAAATAGGTAATGGTAAAGGTGCAGCTCTGCTCACTTGGACTGTGTAAAATAATAATGCACTAGGTATGTACTTTTTCTATACACATGATTTTATAAATCTTGTACAAATATACGATTTATCCATTCATTATTCTCGTGTACACGCACACTTATGTATGTATATTTAAAGATTTTATCAAAGTAAGTATGTATCAATGGAAATGACGAAGTTGGCTTGATTTGAGCGAGAAGACAGTTCTTTACTTACAAAATAAAAGACCAAAACTTTTTCTCCTTTGCACAAAGGCACTTGGCTTTCGTATTATTAAAAATTTATAGGGATTTTTATAATCACGTGGCACTGGCAGAAGTGACTCAGCTGAGTTGATAAATTTAAGCATACAGGTAAGCACGTTTTCTTTATTTTTAAATAATCTAATAACATCAAAGAGAGTAAAATAAAATGTTTGAAAACATTGATTTATTGAAAACATAGCTGAAAATTGGAATTGATTTTTTGTAGAAATTGTTTCTGTTTTGAAATACAACACGAATAAAAAATAGGTATTGTGGAAAAGATAATTACCCCGAAACCTGAATACCCGTTCACATATGCACTTGAAATGGTGGGGATGCATTTCCAGCGTACGTACGCAGCAACCAGCAACCTTGATCGTGTCGTGGTGTGTAGTGTGTACTGTGCACTGTGTTATAGTGTACTGTGTAGTACCGTACCTGTTGGATCTTCCATCTGTGTCTCCCTGTTTGTCCGTTCCTCCGTTCAGTTTCACGCTCAGTAGTTAGTTGGTCTCGTCGTTAGTGATCAGTGCGGTTAGCGGTAAATTAATCTTTTCGATTTACGGATTTATTTCTACTTTTTACCTCAATTACGACCTACTACCTACTCCTCAAAATTCTGTTCTCCTCAAATGTTGCAGTGGTGATATTTTCTCAATTTTCAATCTTGAAGTCAAAGACTGATACAACATTCATTTTGTAAATGACAGTTTTGATATCTGTCACGTGAAACGACGAGTATCTCAGTAGCTCATTTGATAATAATAGGTCAATAAAGGTAAGCGTTTTTTAAGTATATTTACCTACTATAAGTATATAATGCATCTGTTGAAACTTATGAAATGCATACCTATGAATAAGTTAATTCAAAATTCACTACCTGGTTAGTTGTGCAGTTGAAGGTGAGTTAAGCTGATACTTGGCAATTGGCATACGTTACACTGTCTATTCAAATCGTCTACTTACGCTACACGCTACTTACATCGTTATGGAGCAAAAGCACGTGACTTGATGTCAAGATGTCGTTAAACTGGGTTCGAAATCTCGAGTCAAAACTGTTGTAATAGAATGTACTTAACTGTTGTCATTATTCTGAATTGGTAAAATGAAAATGCCTGTAGGAGTTGATACGCGTTGGAATTTTTTTCGTCCTTTTATTTAGGAAACTAGAGGTGTTGCGAGGTCTGTTTTAAAACTGTATCCTTTAGTTAGCTGTACATGACTTATGGTATACGTGTATTTTATTTATTTAACAAGTATTGACCATAGCCAGTTCAATGTTTTCTTTGCGAAGAACCTATGAGAGTGAGGCTGTAAATTATCAACAGGTGTGAAATTACTATTCATATTGTTTCCTGTTTTTTTGAAAGAATTTTCCGTAGATACCTACTTACTACATGCGTTTCATGTCTCTATTACAAACATAATTTGAACTTCTGTATTGAGAGTAAATCCAGAATGGAAGTGGACATTTGATAGTTCATTAAGGAAATCATGTTGCTTGTTGAGGAGATTGTCTGGATTTACGTGAAGTTTACTGGCATTAGTGGTGTAGAAAATTAGATGTGAGTAATGTACGTGTTTATTGTGTATCAAGTTTTTTATCAATTTGATTGGAATGGATTTGTTTTCAAGCTATGTTCAACGAGTGAGCTGATTATATTATGAGAGAATATAGCCTTATAAACAATACGGGAGGTGTAATAGAGTTGTACAAATTTCATCAATTATGCCTTGTTGACTTTTTTTCGTTTTTTCCGAATTCTAGTACCCATCTGGCCACCTATATTGTGTACGCTGACAGATAATTCGGATTTATGTTCGTGCGTTTATTATCATCGCTGGTCATTTTCTCTTTTTCCATCATCGTATTCATGTTATAGGACAGAAGCGCAATTGCTACGAAGCATTGACATTAGACATACACGTAGGCTTAATAACGACACGTTGATTGAAATACGTCAATTTTTGTCCTATTTCATGCGAAACTTTTTTCCTTCTATAACAAAAACGAAATGAGAAATGAAAAAACATGGGCGACGTGATTTTCCTCCGAGACCTACTTGTCTAGATTGACTTCGATTTAGTTGTAATTTGTATTACACGTATTATTTATATATTTTTTAAATCTCATCTACCTACTTATTTGAATCTATTCACTTGTTAAATTTCTAATCCTGCGTAAATACGTTTAATTGCTTATGCGAAGAATTTTATGAACGAAAAGGAAAGTGTCATTGAATGATTTTTGTGCATATAGGTAGTAGAATAAAAGTGAGATGCGTTAAGTATTGCGTAATTCGTCAAGTATTTAGAATCTTTTCTGCTTCATTTCAAGTGAAATTTTATGTACCCACGAATGCGCGTAGTATGTACGAGTTCTTCGAACGGATATCAACTCGATTAATAATTTCTGACGAAAAATTCGAAGTTTTCGCCTAGGCTGAAACACAGTTGCTAATTTATTCACCTGTTGGAAGATGTTAAGTTGTTTTTACAAGTTCAAATCATCCAAATATTATTTTGTAGAATGGACATAAATTTTCATGTTTTTGGAAGGCGATGCGATTTATGGGCATGGGGTTTCCCGCTGAGGCGGCGTATTGAAAAGTAAAATGTGCCCATTCGTTTATCGTTGTAGTGTTTTCGTACACTGCCTACTTAATTCTTTTTTTATTACATTTTCGTTCAGTTTAAATTCATTTTCTTAGTAATTGTTACACGGGTTGACGAAGAGAATTCGTATAATCGTCTCCAAGAGTTCACTAGAAATTTACCCAGGTTTTGGTTCAGATTTCATGCTCCATATTTTTAGATTCACGGTTATGATTTATTTTTATTTTTATTGAGTTTTGACTTGAAGGTAGTATTTCTTAGCTAATGTCCTCGCAAATTTTTTGATTTTAAAATGTTGCTTCCACACTGTATATTTTGAGCCGTGTTTTTGCGCCACCCGTTCACTTTTTGAAAAAAATTGAAATAACTTTTTTGGTTACAAATTTTATGTGCTTTGATTTTAGTTATTACCGGTTTTCAGTTTGAACGCATATTTGAAGAGTTACAAACGAAAAACAAGGAAGAGGTGTTTTTGGGTTCACATTTGGGAAACTTCCCGAGGATTGCGGTTCCAAGAGTGTTAGGTGTTTAACAAGGACACCGCAACTAACATTTTAAAATTGAAGAATTTCATGTAACTCGAAATACGATTTGCTTCACTTTTTTTTGCCCAATTTTATTGGGCTACATACAATTTTATTCTTCACATGAAGTACGAGTAACTTGAAAAACAATGCAGATAGAGGATTACATGGTGACAATTTTCCGGTGCAGGGGAGTGACATTTATTTTTATCCTATTTAGGAAGTTGAAATCAGAAAATTATTTATTTGGAATATATTCGTCATGATATAATTATTTCCTTCGATGTACCGTTATTATGAAATAATTCTAACGTGTCGGTTTCCATTGTCTCGAGTTCACTTGTATATTTGTCATATTCTTTTTAATCAAGCTGCACACGGCATGACTGGATTATATCGACTGGTTGCGAAAGAACCTACCTATAAGTAGGTATACTATATTAGCTGGTGTGATTTCTATAGGATTGCGATGTTGAGAAGAGAAATAAATTGTACCTATTTCGATTTAAATTTAATACCGTTGGTTATACTTACCTAGTACCTACTGCAGATGATTTTTGTCGAAAAAGTCAATTTTTTCACCTGTTTTTTTTCTGCATAGGTGGTTTAATATCTTTTTTTTAGCGTTACTATTCGTATCATCATTATCACTATAAGACGGATGGAACGTCGTCTGCAGTTTCTTATTGTTCGTGTTGGTGGTCGATAATGATGAATTTTACGCGACGTTACGATTATCTTTATTTATGCGCATAATATTAAAACCAACTTGAAGAGTGTAATTACAGAGAAAGGCTTATTTCTGTGAAAGTCGCTCAAATGTGTCCATCTCGAGAGCGCAGTATGCAGGTTAACTTGAACGATTCTACGAAAACGCCTTTACTAGGTATTTGTCGATTGTCGTACTGCATACTTCCATATCTTGCGATTGTTCAGTTCCGTATTGCGCGTGAAATTTTATTTCTCGAAATCGATCGGTATAATTTGCTCTTCTTATGATTTAATTTGCGTATTTTTCTCTCCGATAATGCTTTATCTTTGTGAAATAATTTCACTCATTATGGCCCAATTGCATTTAATATGCGATGATGAACTCGAGACTTATTGTAGGTACTAGGTAGGAGAAAAATGTCGATGTTTACAACGTTAATGTTATACGGAGTGACTCATTAAATTAAAATTATATCTGCTTTGTCTTCACTCTTTTCGCGTATATGAGAAGACATTATTTTACGTGAGATGAAGGCATTTTGAAATGTGGAGCAACTTGTAATATATCGATATTTTCAAAGTACGTAATTTACTTCGTTTGTACAGTAGACCAGGGTAATGAGGAAATGGTTAGGAATAAATTTTATAATTTAAAACGTAATTTCCAAATAATTATAGAAAGAGTATGTTAGAAAATATTCAAACTCAAATTTTCAGCTGCCGAAGTCGCTTTATTTTCTCCTATCTGGGGTTCAAATCGTTCCAGAGCAAGCATGTCTACTAAAAATTTGATTAATGTTTGTTCTCGACTGCTGAATTCCCATATCAATTTAAACCGCTCTTCCTGGAGATGGCCAAGTTGGTGTTCTTTAGTTCTACCACATACGAGTTTATCGCGAATTCTCATTGCGTTTAAAAATTAATGAGTGTTCGTTTTGTTGAAAAAGATGACTTAGACCGACGTCTTGTTGTGTTCTGGCGTCCGACCGAAGATGAGCAGTTGGATATTGTCGTAGGTTCTGTTCATTACGTCTTCTAATAGTTGTCGAACTTTCGCGAATCTATGCCCCTTATAGCAGCTTTCTTGAAAAACGCAGACTAGCGTGGTTGAAATTTTGACCCAGGCATTCAAAAAAAAAAAAAAAAAAATTAATTAACCAGAAGCTTAGGTACACGTGTACGTTCTCTATTCCATAGATAGATTTAGATAAACACTTATATTACATATTACGTGAATGAGCGTGATTTACACGACGGCGGAATACAATCGTGTTCTGATTATTACGAAACACGATCGAAATACTATTAACAAGATTATTCAAATTCAAATTGAATTAATTATCGGTTAGATTAAAGGTACGATTTTATTTATGTATCTATATTGTATGTATCGAAGTCGAAGAAAGAAAAAACCGCTATTAGCCAAAAACAATAACGGACAGGCCTTAATTTCTGGTTTAAGGCAACTTTCACAACTGGCAAACTGCTTTAACGTTTTCAGTGATTTAGAAATGAAATACGATATTATAAGCGCGTTAAGCGCTTGTTTGTTTACCGTTTGGCAATGTAATAAGTTATAGCTGTATAGAAATAAAATGAAAGTTAAACCGACGCAATTTGGTTTACTCTTACGTTCGAGAATATTTAATTTAAAGTACATATACCGATAGCCGAGTATAGGAAGTGAAATATCAAAAACTACCGGAACCGATATTCGTATCGGTCACGCCTTTGTGTTGTCCTCATATGCACCTATGCGAGTTCACGTTGGACAAAATTGATGGAAAGTTACGAATAAAATTTGCAAGTTGTAATGAACAACATCTGTAGATTTTCTGCACCTATGATTTTTCAAAAAATTCCATTTGGCCAAATTGATGACCTTCTGCGTACAACTCGAATTTAGGGGGTAGTACCTACTGTAAAATTACGAAAATAAACCAAATAAATTGATTTAAAAACTATTTTTGATTTAATGGGGAGACGAAGGTGCACATCATCTCATATCAAAATTCCGGGGATTTTTTTTTAACTAGGTGTTTTAGTTGGTATACAGGGTGGTCCGTAAGTATCGCAGCTTGGAAAAAAGCTCGAATATTCTACTCGCCAGTACTAAGCAAAAAATTATATAAATGACACCTCTAAACCCCAGATGGAAATTTTTTTGAAAATTTAAATTTGCAATAACTCCAAAACATTCCAAAACATTGAACTTAAAAAAATATGAAAATTGAAAAACTTTGAAAAAAATTAAAAACTTGAAAAAATAAACAAATTTTAAAAATTAAAAAACTTGAAGAAAAAAATTGAAAAAATAATAGAGTAAAAAAAATGAATGTTGAAAATTTTTTTAAAATTTAAAGAAGTGAATTTTAAAAGAAAGTAAAATTATTGACAAAAATTGAAGAATCTAAAAAATTAGGCTTTTCAAAAATTAGAAAATTGGAGACACTTAAAAATTTTTAAAAACTTTAAATATTGAAAATTTTAAAGTGGTATTATTTTTAAAAAATTGATAAATATTTGACGAACCTTATACAACTCAGGGTAAAACTATGTTCCTCAGCTTTGTCTATTAGTACTACTTCAGCTTCATGAGAAAATTCGGCGGGCGCCAATGGTTGGAGTGTCTTCATATGCACTAAAAATTTTCTTACCGGAGGAATTTAGAAAATCCTTGAAATAAGCTCGATTAAGAAAACTTTTTAATTAATAGGAAACGACGATCTTTTTATTACAGATTGGTCTAATGCGAGGAGGTCGTCTATTGGCCGAAGAATCACCCAACGACTTACTCCAAAAGTACAACAGTGTCTCCTTAGAAGACGTCTTCCTCAAGCTGAGCATAATACAAAACCGTGGCAAACGCAGACGTAGTAGTATCTTACATGATGTCACTGCAGCCATCAGTGTTCCTGTAAGTATACCCCTTTCCAAACCATTCTAAACCATCTCTTACTAGTCAGATCGTCATCGTCCTTCTTTACTCTAATCTATTCGCAGGAAGTACCAATGCAAGGCACCGTAAACATGGCTTTCGACACGAATTCCGAAATCAGTGGTGAATTTGGTGAAACGATCGGACCTCCTTCCATCAGCAAACGAGTATCGATATCTAATGAACGAGTAAGTACGATTTCTTTCAATCTGTCTTCTTCGCTTCCTATAATCATTAATTTCGATCTTATTATCTGCACCATATAGCAAATTCAAACCCTTGACTTGCCACCTAGCGACGATATCAAACGAACATTAGTCGAACGTTTAACCATATTTGATAAAAATCATATGAAAGCACTGATATGGAAAAATTTCCTATGGATGTGGCGAAACGTAGCGTAAGTATTTCCTTAAATCACTTCAAGGCTCCATAGAACCGGTTCTCTGATATCAACGTATTTATGAAAAATATATATATATTTATATACCGCTACCTAATGAATTAGAAAAATTCACTCTGTGAAAAATTTTCCGGAACGGAAAAGTCACTCTTTTAATGACTCGAATGCAATTTTTTCATTACCTTCGGACAATTACGTTCCACTATGATATGGCATGAGTTGCCCGAGTAAACGCAGTAAGGTATTAATAATGGATACTCGTTATTTTCAGAATCATGTTATTCATAATGGGATTACCAGTTTTTCAAATCATATTGTTTTGCTTATCCATCGGTAAAGATCCGGTTGGCCTACCCATGGCTGTGGTTAATCATGAAATCGGTATGGATAATCCGAATTGCACTTGGATGCCGACCACGCTTATACCGGAAATTTGCGATGACCACATCAATAGAACGAATCCGGCGGACTGTCCAAGACCACAATGTGTGGTCGATAACTTGAGTTGTCAATATTTGGAGATATTGAGGAGAAGGAAACAAATCTTGGTATGTGCATGCTTTTTCCAAAAATAAATCAATTTTTTTGTTGTCCAACTAAAGTTGGTCATTTTTCCTATTTCAAAATAGACCAACTACGGTACCGTTGAAGAAGCCAAGCATGCTGTCCGTAAAGGGAAAGCTTGGCTGGTTATGGAATTCCCCTACAATTTTACCTCAGCCCTTTATAAACGATACGAAAACAGTAGAGAAATGGATATTAATGCGTTAAATTCGAGCGAAATCAGTGTCTGGATGGATCAATCTAGTAAGTGTAAAAATTGTCTCAAATGACGGTGCATTGATAGACCACTTCACTGAATAATTTTTTTTTATAGATCAGCCAATTTCATTACTATTACAAAGAGACTTGAACGAAGCATTGAACGAATTCTCCCGTAAATTAGCAATATCATGTGGATTTGATCCGAGACTCCTGAGTCCAGTACAGGTAAGTAATCCAATAATTTCAATCAAGCAAACAATGACAACGTATTCAATATGATTGTTTTCAGTTTAATAAACCAATTTATGGACCAGTGATTCCAAACTTTACTGACTTTGCTGCACCAGGAGTCATGTTAACGTAAGGTTCTAATTTTTTTAGAATCCTTAGTACCTCGTTCATGTCTGAAAGTCTCAATTTAAATTCATTTCAGGATCATATTCTTCTTAGCTGTAGCATTAACTTCAGGTGCCATGTTAATTGAGCGAAATGAAGGAATATTAGAGAGGAGTTTAGTTTCTGGTAAGTTAAAAAAAAAAATTACTTATAAATAAATTCATCTAATCTTCAATTCAGTCAATCAGTCGTCAATACAATGAATGTTGAACAAATCACCTACATTTTCCCTTGAATCATCTTGATAAATACGGCGAACAGATTAGGCAACTTAAGCCACATAAGTGATGCTTGAAAAATTAGTTGCATAGTTCTTTCCCTTTTAAAGATAGATTGAAACTTGAATTCCACGTTTGGTTTCTTCTTATTCGTATTTGAAGTCGGTTTTCAATTCCTGGAAAGCATGAAACGCAACTCTTCTAACATCTTAGTCGAATAAGTTGCATACTTCTGAGAACATTTTGAACTGTGACCCTTTTCTAAGGAATTGACTAATCCATTTGGAGTAGCTGCCCTCTCTTGGCTATTTGTGTAAGCTGTCTAACAGGAGCGATAGGATGCATCAAGTTATATGGGGAAATGCAGTTTTTCAAATTTTGACCAGAAAAATGTTACGAGGACAAGATATTGAGATATGAAAATTTCCCATAGTTTGTTCTGAAAATTTTTGAAATCCTTCCATTATCAAAGCTTTCAGGTAGGTTTACATTTTAAGGAATTTAGAGGTCATTCAATTAAAATTAAAATTTTTTTTTTTTCATTATTTCCACAAACATGGCTGTATTTTCTTTATCTAGTGCTATATTTTCGAGGTTTTTAGCATTTGATTTTTTTTTTTTTTTTTAAATCACTCGTTGTAAAACTTAAAAATTTATATTATCGCGAATTCAAATGGTAAAAGCTGGACATGAAAATTTAACGGCGCCCTTTATTTTGTTAACAGGAGCCAATTTTTCATCTAGTTATGGAGATATTTCAAATACGACAGTTATATAGCAGCTTTTTTAGGGCGCATGCGCACATTATGACCTATGACACCCTCTTTTACAAACCTGTACAACTTCATCTTTTTTGAAGATTAATTACCATAAAAGCAGGACGAGCTTTTTTTTTACATAAGGGCGGGCCATCTATTATACATTATGTTGATCTCAGGGCCGTGCAGAGAAAATCTGGGCCTTGGGGGAAAAATAATGCGACCCCCTTCCCCAGACAAAAATATTTTATTTCTTCAGAGGGCCCATTATTTTTTCTAAGGGTTCAAAATATGGGCCCCTGAAAAAATGCGGGTCATGGAAAACCCCCTTTTCCCCTCCCTCTGGTTGGGTCTGATGAATTGCAATATCAACTATCAATACGATATCATGACATTCCTGGCCCTAAGCACGAGCACCCATAGTTTTCATTTTTCTCTAAGTGTTTGGATGATCTCAGACTCTGAGGATTTTCCCATGGATTTTGATCATCGTAACTTAATTTTGAGAATACATACATTGATGCTAAAGGCTTCTGCTGTTTGATAATTTATGAGGTTCTTCTGCATTAATCTAAATGAGGAAAAATTTCAATACCTCGGTTTAAAACAAATGAATGACATCACAGACACACTGAAAACTGAAGACTCCATGACATTTTCAAATAAAATCTACATCTTAAGGACTTTTAGATTAACTTCATACTTATCTAATGTATAATGAAATTTACAGGCGTAACTGGTATCGAAGTATTACTGGGCCACGTGACATGCCAATTTCTTATTATGATCATACAAACGATAGCAGTAATAGGTGTAACGCTATTCTTCAAATTGACAATTCAAGGTAGCTTGTTAACAGCTTCAGTATTACTTGGACTGACGGGACTTTGCGGAATGTGTTTTGGTAAATATTTAATAATCCTTCTCATTAATTCTCATATTTTTCATGTCATCGGCAATCAAGTCTTAACGTCTTACCTAATCATTTTTTGTTTCACAGGTTTTGTCGTATCTTGTGTCACAGACAGCGAAAGAAACGCCACCTACTTGGCGCTCGGAAGCTTCTTACCAATTGTTATGTTATGTGGTATGTAGAATTGTAGATAGCGTCTCAGTCCATTGTTTTAATACCTAACACAACCTCCAGATCGTGCTACAATAAGTATTTTCATTTTATTACAGGTATTATATGGCCCATTGAAGGAATGCACACGATTCTCCGCCGCATAAGTTACATCCTACCATTAACCTTGTCCACCGAATCACTACGATCAATTATGGCCAGAGGATGGCAAATTTACAAACCGACCGTATACATAGGTTTTCTTTCAACTTTTGTATGGATCGTTGTATTCCTAAGTTTCAGCATATTTTTAATTAAATTCAAAAAGGGCTAAGCTCTTACAGACTGAATAATTTTTTTTGTAAAAAATCTTACGTGCCTTCCTGTGTGATAAAAAATTTTGTTAAATAATTTTACCTTTTGAATAGCTACATCGATGTACATACCTATTAAAAAATACTTAATCCTAGTCATTTACCTAAACGTAAATTTATATATTATTACTTTTTAATATTATCAAAATTATTTTTATATCATGATTTCTTCCATAATTTAAGATCGAGTATATACCCATAGTTAATAGCACGTGTATTCACGCACGTGTTCTTCTACAAGTACGTACAAAAAAAAGGAAGTACTCGTATAAAAACTACTTGCCAGATGATGTGATCTCTGATTAGATATCGAGTGATGAGAGGCCATTGGCGGAAGTTTCATTTACTGCGCCGTCGCATAAATTTCATATAGACTCGAAGAGCTTTTGATATTTATACGTGTATAAGTTTGTTTTTATCGTATAGGTCTACGTATCCTATAAGTATTCCTTTTGTGAAATTTTCTTTATCGACATGATATTCGATTGCGTAATGAGAATATCGATAACTTGTAAAATATTGTACTGTGTAAATATTTAATAAAATAATATATTATCTCGAATTGTTTCAAAAATTTATCGATGTCAGAGAATGAAAAAAGTTGGAGCGTTGTTTCAAATGAATTAGGGCTCAATTTGACAATAAAGTAGATATATATTTTATCTTGGAATGTGGCAGATTTATGGATGAGGGTATCAACGGTTAAAAAAAATTAAATCTACGATACTCAGTTTGAATTATGCTTAACAGCTATAATTTTTTTATAGAATACCATCTATACTTACAAACAGGGCTAGGAAAGAGGTGGAAGTCTCTAGCAGAAGGAACTTTTAAACATCATTTTTTTTTCAACGCCATGTGTCGCAAAGAAGTGTGCAGGCCTAGTTATAGCCAGGACGTGTTTTGGTTCAAGTAGGAGTTGTGGTCTAGTTTTGGACAAAAAGAACAGTAGTTTTGGGATCATCCATCCAAAAGTTCTTCAGGAATAGGGTCTGAAAGTGAGAACTTTTTTTTTCTGATGTTTTGAACATTGGAAAAGTAGGTGGGACATGGAGATTTGGATGTTACAAGTTGAATGCATATAAGAGAGAGTCTTTGTCCGGCGTGTGCTCGTCTGATACCTACCTATTTTTCTTGCTTTTATTACTACAGGGTGTTCAATAATATCGAGTACCCCTGCCGAGAATTTTTGTGTTTGGAATTAGGTTGGCAGCATTGAATACGCAAACAAACATCAACAAAC
>FIZV01066235.1:0-10487 GCA_900050545.1 Trionymus perrisii | reverse complement strand
TTAAATTTGAAAAAAAAAAATTAGGAATTAAAAATAAATAAGAAAATTTAAATTAACAATAAAACTCTTATTTTTATTAAATTTTAATAATTCTCCAAATTTTTTAAGATTTAATCAATTTAAAAAAAATTATAAAAATTTATTAGACTTTCAATGCCGATCATAACACTAAAAAATTATCAACATTTCAATAATTCAAATTTTTGTAAAATTTCCAAAAATTTCAGGTTTTATAGAAAAATTTTGAAAATTTATCAAAACTGAAAAATTTTAAAAAAATGGATTGTCATTAACGATTCTTCAAAATTAATATCCGATACTCGGTCAAAAAATTTTCCACAATTTAATTTTTGCTAGAAGGGCCGGATTTCAAATTTGCAAGAAAAATACTTTCAACTTGGAAAGCAGGACTTTTATTCTGTTGAAACACTCTAATGCTATCATAAACTTTTTGAACTTTCTGCGAGAAGTACATAAGTCAACTGAAACCATTACAATATTTTTCATCAAATTTTTGTTTTGGTACATTGTGATCATTACATCCATTGCTGTTTTCCTCGCTTCAAACGAGATTAATTTTCGCATCACATTGTCCTTCCTCTAATAAAATTTACCCCATTATCATAAAACACGAAAAATTTTGTTCCCTAAGCTCTACTACAGGCTAAAAATCGTAATAAAAATTTCCATTTTAATCTCGAGCAAAGGCTGGCTGGCAATAATACGAGGGTATCGTAATTTTGCGTAACACCGCCACCGTCTTCTCGGCAGGTATTCTCCACCATAATGTTATTTCTGAAAACACCCACTCATCTATATTTCAAACCTCACACAGACTTGATTTTTCGCACGGGTATTATCTGCGAGCATTATATTTGCCTGAATAATACACGCACACAAACATCCATCGAATTACAGACGAACTAGAAACAAAGCTGAATTATTCACAGGAAGAAAGTTACGCCATGTTACATTCTGTGTACGACGAACGAATAAGACGACGCGACGCTTTCACGCTGCTGATGCACCGAATAAAAAAAAATGAGACGTTGCGGTTATTCGATCACCGGTCTGCAATATTCTGCATTCCGCAACGTATCGTCCTTTTACCCTGCGTCTGTGCGTTATTAGAATAATTATGCATTTCGAGTGAACTGGTTTACGCATGTGTTTCGTAGATTTAGTAGGCACGACAGACATGGCGACGGAGACGTAATGGGATGAATTCGTATTAATACGAGTACGTAAGTGAATGGTCTGGTCGTTATCGAGGTGTGAAATCGTTCGATTCGAATCATGTAGGTAAGGGACTAGGTATAGGTACAATGTACTTGTTCCATGAAATTACACGTTCATCAATGGCTCAATTTTTATTTTCCAAACATGAAATCTCTGTACTTGTAATTTTGAAATCAGAACATATTTTAAATAATTTTTCAAGACATCACAAATTGTGAAATTCGTATTCAAAAAATTCTCGATACCTATAAAAAAAAAAACAATTATTTAAAAAATTATGTTTTAGACAAAATTTTAAAAAATCAAGAAATGCGACCTTGAAAGTGAAAATATGTAAATTTTTGAATGACATTTGAGGAAAAAATTTCAAAATAACATTTTCTCTCAAAAAGTTGAAAAATTTGTTTTTAACGGATTAAAAAAATTAATATTTCTCAACATAACTTGAAATAATTTATTTGAAAAAAATATTTTAAATTTTTGAATAAGATTTGAAGTAAAATACAATATGTAAAAAAATTATAAGTATATTTTAAAAAAGTTGAAAACATTTTTCAAGAAAATTTTTGAAAAATGAAAAATTTGTTTTTAAAAATTTGAGAAAAAGTTAATAAAAAAATTCAAAAAATTTAAATTTGTTTTTGAACGCAGAAAAAATTACTTGAAACAAATAAAAAAATGTACAAATCGTAAAATCACATAATTATATTAATTATTTTTTTAAAAGGTTTCAAGATGGAAAAAATTATATAATTTTTTTTTTTTAAATAAAGCATTAGGTACATTTTTCAATAAAATTTTTTAAAAATTGAAAAAATTAGTTTTCCACAGAATTACGAAATATAATGTTTCTGAACAAAATTTTAAATAATTATTCAAGAATTCCTGTCTTGAAATTGAAAAATTTTACCTGAAAAAAAATGATGATGATGAGTTTGGTAATTGAAAAAAAAATTGCTAAGGAAGAAAAAAATCAAAAAAATCAGAATAAATTACCAAAAAAAAATATATAATTTTTCAACAACATTCTCAAAAATTTGGAAAAATTTTGTTTTTAAGAAATAAAAAACAATTCACGTTCATCAAAAAAATTTGTAAATAATCAAGAAATTTATTTCTCTCAAAAATGCAGAAATTTACTAAAAATTTTCGAATAAAATTCGGAAACCTCATTTCATAAATTTTCAAAATTATTTTTTTTTCAATTTTCAAGGTAAAAAAAAAATGAAAATTACCAACATTTTTCAAACAAAATGCTTAAAAAATTGAAATAATGCGTTTTTGATACAAAGAAAAAATTTGAACAAATTGAAAATTTCGTTTTCAATAGGTAATTCAATAAACTTCATCTTGAAACTGGAAAAAAAATGTGTCAGCTCACTTCGAAAAAATTGATGAGTTTGAAAAAAATTGAAAAAATGACAGAAGTTGGTGCATCAAATTTTTCCTCAAAAAATTTTTGAATAAGTTCAAAATATTATTTTCAACAGCCTAAAACTTTCAAATCTTGAAAAAATTTACTAGAAAAAACATTGAAAAAAATTTAAAATAAGATTTGGGAAAAGAAAAATGACTGATAAAATAAATAAAGCTACAAAACATCATTCTCGACAAAATTTTTGAAAACATGAAAAATTTGTTTTCAGCCTGTATTTGAGCAAAAATTCAAAAAAAAAAATCAAAAAATTAGAAAGTGGAAAAATGAATGCATTACCTACTTGAATAAAAAATAGGTAAAATTCAAAAAAACAACAACAATTAATTATATCTTTCAACAAAATATTTTAAAAAATTGAAAAATTTATTTTTAGCAGGTTAAAAAATTTTTTTTTGAACAAAATTTTAGGAAAAATTTAAAAACATCGTGAGCATAAAAATATTCACTTGAAAAAAATAGAAAATTTTTTTTGCAAAAGCCTTGAAAAATAAGAGATTATTTGAAAATTTGAAAAATATTGTTCTCAATATAATTTATAAAAACTTAAAAGAGTGATAAATTTCAGGATGGAAAAAATTATAGAAAAGAAACGAATAAATTTTGAGAAATTTTGAAGTAAAATTTTTTTGCAGAATTTTTTAAGAAAAATAATTTTGTGAAGAAAATTTGAACAAAAAAATTCTCGTACTTGAAAAAAAAGTTTTAACACAAAAAAATTTGTTTATTTCGACGAGATGAATTAATTTAACAAAAATTTAGAAAATAATAATTCAAAGAATTTGAATGTTTTGATTTTTTTTAAATTACATAAATTTGTGAAAAATGTGAAGATTAAAAATTATAAAAATTGAAAGGAAATTTTTTTTTTAATTTTTAAAGTGATATTTTTGAACAAAATTGCAAAAAAAAGATTTGTTTTCGAAAAAATTTATTTTTTGAAGAAAAAAACGTCAAATTTTCTGAACAATATTTGAAAAAAGAGAAATTATCGAAAATGAAAAACTTCATTCTCAACGAAATTTTTACAAACGAATTTTTTTTTGATGATGTGTACTTGAGCAAAATTTTAAAAAAATGAGTAAACAATTCGATAAATTTAAAAGTTGAAAGTTATTTCTTAAAAAAAAAAAAAAAAAAAAATTGTCAAAAAAATTAAAGTGGGAAAAATTGTAAAAATAAAAAAATGATAATTTTTCAAAATACATTTTTCAACAAAATTTTTAAAGATTTGAAAAATTTGTTTTCAGCAGATTAAAAAAATTATGTAAAAAAAATTAAGTTTCTTCAGCGTGGAAAAATTAGGTATAATTTATTTTCTAGTATTAAAAAAAAAATAGATCAGAGATTCATGAAAAAAAAAAAAGTTTCAAATATAAAAAATCCACCTAGAAATAATTTTCAACTTCCCACCTTCAAGAAAGTTTTGCTTTCGACATCCTCATCCGTATGTATCTTTCGAGAAACCCAATCCGTATTCAATTTTTTAGAGCACTGATCGCGAAAGCGCCAAATTTATTCCAACTTTCTCGGTTTCTCGTCGTGTATTGTGATCGACAATCGAAAGTACGATACAGTCGAAACGTCTGAGCTCATCATTTCGGTAGAACGACGCACACGGCGCACACTCAGACACACCGACACCGCCATCGACACCGACACCGGTTTACGTAATACGCCGCGCGAATCGACGCGGACTCGCGCACGCGTTTTACTTACGTAAGTTTCTACACTCTTACACCTCAACGAGAGGCAGCTGTTTCAGCACTTTTATTGTACGTTTCGACTTTTACCAGTCGTTAAAACGAATTTCACCTACTTTTACTCGGCGTAATTTCTCATTTATTCTACAATTCGACGATCATACAATAATCACCTTGCAAACTCAATTATCTCTCGTACACATACTATCGCCGACATTTACCTAACCATACTCGCACCGAGTCCGACACCGACAATTTTTTTATTGATACCATTTCTTTCAGGTCATCATCTAATTTCTACCATAATAGTATTACGCACTTTGTCGCATTTCTCTAGAAAACTTAAGATTCACAAGTCTCCCGCGGTTCAAAAAAATGAAAAAAAAATTGCGGGAGATCACACAGCACACATTAAACCGACGGTGAATTGGACTAGTTTCAGTCACCGTATAAATCGTCTGACTTTCTGGTAGGATATGACCTTATACGATACATACGAGTACATCACTTTAATACACAAACAATTGTTTTCGAAATCAACAAGGCGTGACAATTTTCCGCAAATTTTATACGCGTTGGTCTTGTTTTCTCTGAAAACAAACGTCTTTATAGCTCGTGGCGAGTTTCTTTAAGAAGAGAAGAAGGGTTGAAAACACGGATCGACTTGTCGACTTGATATTATAAAACAAGTATAAAAGAAGAACGTAATACTGCCGGAGCATTGAAGCGATCTTCTTTCAAAAGAATATCCAAAATGTAAAATACCTGATTATTCGTATTATACTAAAATTCGTCAACTAGCTGGAAAACTGTCGAATTTTAAAAACTATTTATTTTCCTAGTTTCGAATTAATTGGCAATTAAATCTGTGGTAAAAATCAACTTTTCGAAATATCATTTAGACAAATCGGCTTACTCCGTATCAAGTGATGAATAAAAAAATAATAATCATCGTAATAATAAAATAAAATGAAACATTAAATCATTCAACGATTTCATTATACACAAGGAATTTCTGTACACACATTTACGTATAACGTAGGTACCTGTACCTACATTCTACATTGTTAAATTTACATTAGATTTCAGAAGAAAGTCGCCACATTGCTATTACACTTTCCTTTTCTTTTCACATTAATATTATAATTTAAAATTGAGTTTCGTTAATATTCCGTTTTATAGCCTTTCGTTTTTTCTACTTTTTTCTCCTTTTCTTTTACACCCGTAAGCACGTAGTTATCATATTTTCCTTCGTTATCGAGTCCATCTCTCCAAATGAAAGATATTAAATGGTGCCTACCCCCGCCCCCTCTTCAATAAAAATAAAATAATCAAAGTAGACGGCAAAATTTTCGATATTTCAATACCTACGTAAAGTGGGTCTCCCTTTGAGAGAAAATAATCCTGTAGGAATTTTAGGCTTCCTTTGAGCTCGTATAGCTAGAGATAAATCACCCTGCAGACGAATTCAAAAGATTCTGTGAAGTTAAAGCGTCCGTGGACTCGGAGGAATTTAAAAAATGTAAAAATGTACGTATAGACATCCTACAACATAATTTTCGAAAATTCGACTTTCAAAATTTTTTGAAAATCGACGATTAAACTTTTTAAATTAAATACCTACCTACGTCAAGAAATTTTAGAAATTGACCGGTGTATGGACCTACTTGGATCACTGAATCAGCCTATAGACTGCTTGAACCACTGGAAGGCCTGTGTGTATTTTAACAAAATAAAATTTGTTGAAAATTTGAATTTTGATTTTTTTTCTTCAATTTAAAAATAAATTAAGAAGTTATTGAAAATGAAAACATAAATTTAAAATATGAAATTTTCGCATAAATTTTGACAAATTGAAAATTTCCAAAAATTGGATAAATTGAGAATTTTTTTTTTTTAATTAAAAAATAAAACAGCTGTGTACATTTTTATAAATTAAAAATTTCCAAAAATTGCGATTTTGAAAATTTGAAAATTGAATACATAAAGTAATGGTAAATTTTTATCATTTTGACTGGTTAAAAATTCAAAAAAAAAATCGAAATTCGAATTTTTTGAATTTTTAATTTAATACCTAGTACCTCTACCTACCGACGTCAAGAAATTATTGAAAAGGAATAAATTCGAAAACTGCTGTGTGTGACTCAATTTCAAGTAGCACCTTGGGCTGCCCCCTCCCCATTTTTCAAAAAAAAAAAAACCTAATTTATAAGAAATAACTTCCAATTTTTTATTTTTGTCTCACTGAATTTCATGAGCCACCTACCAATCCCCCAAATTCGAAAATAAAGGGTGCAATTGAAATTTTTAAAACGTATGCGTTTATTCTTAGTTTCAAGTTCGTCAAAGTTATTCCTTCTCATGAAACTACTTCCCACTTTTTGAGCTTCCAATTTTTCAAAAAAAATTAATTAGGTAATTAGGTAATTAAATAAAAATAAAAAAGACCAAAAATTTGTGTTTTTTTAAATTAAAAAATAATTATTTCTTATGAAAAAAAAACTCTGATAGGTTAAAATCAAAAAAATTCGGAATATGATAATTTTTCAATTTTTGATATTTTTTTTTTAAGGATTGTGATGAGTAAGGTGCTACTTAAAATTCAGTTGAGAAAAAAAATATGGAATTATTTTCTAAAAAAAGGAAAACTTTCAATTCCAAATTAAAACATTTCCCTGATTTTTTTTTTTTTGAAAAATTAGGGGCGTCTCAAATGTACCACTTACGATGAAAATCGGGAAAAAGGAAAAAAATGGGAAGTAGTTCTCATGAACAGGAACAACTTTCATGAGTTGAAACAAAAAAAGACAGAAGTTTAAAAGTTTTCAATTTATCCTTTTTTTGAAATTGGGGCAGGGGCACGCGCCACTTAAAAATCAATTAAGGATAAAATAAAAACACTGTAATTTATTTCTCATTAAAAGGTATATCTTTGACGAGTTGAACTAAAAAAAATGCAAAAGGTTGAGAGAGA
Source organism: Trionymus perrisii (assembly GCA_900050545.1). NCBI lineage: Eukaryota > Metazoa > Arthropoda > Insecta > Hemiptera > Pseudococcidae > Trionymus > Trionymus perrisii. Next base: position 3,136 of record FIZV01066235.1, on the reverse strand, counting down.
GATGAGAGATGATTTATTAAAATTTATACATATTCCAAAACTTGATCAATTTTCTTCTATTTCAAAATGAAGGGTGTTATTTCCTTTTTTGTAGTTTTAAATTTTCTCATGAAGGGGAAAGATTGGGAGCCAATAATTACCTATCTACTTAAATAAAAAAAATTAGGTATTACGTATTTTTCAAAAATTGCCACCTAAGTTTGCTAAAAACAGCTAACAACGGATTCAGTGGCAAATCTGAGAGAAAAAATATAAGGAAGTCAGAAAGTTTATACATTACTTTTCAAAGGAGGAGAGGACTGTTTTATGGAATACCTAAATTGAAAATTCAATTTTTCAAAGAACTACTATTTTTTTTAATTCAAAGTAATTTTTTTTTTACATTTTCAGAAACTAGCCATTGAATGACTTAAATTGCAAAATTTTCAAAAATTATCGAATTTCTCAAAATCGTTGACTTTTTTAAAATTCTCTAATTCACAAAACTATTGATTTTTCAAAAATTACGGAATTTTCAAAAATCATAATTTTTTAGAAATATTTAAAAATGGTAATTTTCTCAAAAACTGACAAATTTTCAAAAATTATCGAATTTTTAAAAATTGCAAAATTTTTAAAAACCATAAAATCCCTAAAATTGACAGTTTCTCAAAAATTGAATAATTTTCAAAACTTGTAAAATTTCTCAAAATCGCTGAATTTTTTAAAATTTCCTAATTCACAAAAATTATTCATTTAATAAAAATTATGGAATTTTCGAAAATCATCATTTTTTTAATTTATAAAAACCGTCATTTTCTCAAAGTTCGAATTTCTCAAAATCGGTGAATTTTCTAAAATCCTCTAATTCATAAAAATTATTGATTTTACAAAAATTACAGAATTTTCAAAAATCATAATTTTTTAAAACCATCAAATTTCTAAAAATTGTCAGTTTCTCAAAAATCGAATAATTTTCAAAAAATTACTAATTAAATTTTTAAAAATTGCAAAATTCTTTAAAATTTCTGAATTTTTAAAATTTTGAAATTTTTGGTAAGTACCTAAAGAATAAACGGCCACTTTTTTAGGAGTGTTTAAAAAATCCCCTCCGCCAGCCACATTCATAAAAATCGAATTTTTTTGAAATTTTGTAGGGACTTCCATAACTTCCCTATCAAATACGCCACTGATCGAATTAAAATTTCCCCACGACTATCTATTGCTTTTCGAAAATGCTTAATTTTAAGCTCATCGAAAAACTTCAATTTCATTATACATAGGTACTATACATTTTTCCGCGAATCATACCAGAAATGTATTTCACATAATACATACGTTCTCGTAAATACGCGTACGTAGGCACAGACATATATCCTTGCATTCAAACAATGCCTGTATTACGTACTTGTACTTAAACGTACGAAAGTAATCTCAACCCGGGCACATACATTATATGTATCTTTTAATCCATAATCGCATTCGCAATTCGCATACTTTTGTATATCGCTTCCTGAAACGTCGTGTCGCTCCGTCTTCGGCCAATCCTCAAGAGCCGAAGCGGGCAGGTTCAGTTCAGTTCGGTCTTCGGTTCGCACTTCGTACAATATTCCGTTCTATTTCTCCACTTTTCACATGATTTTGCAACCTTTATTTTTTTTTATCAAACCCACAAACACAATCCGTTTGAAATAAACGCGTTTCACGCCTACCCTCACACTAAAGCAATCGTCATTACGTCATATTATTGAGCTACTTTCTCGCAGGCTGTACGGTGACGACGCGACGATACAGTGCTGGCAAAAATATCTACATATACTTTTTCACCTTTGGAATATTTTAAGTAAAGTACTACGTATATAGGCGAGACCGAGTACAATACATTAGAAATTTCTTCGAAAAGTTTCCATATGTTGTATATTTTACGACAAGAATTCTACATAGTGCACATACCGTAGATCGCGTTAGATTTTACGATGTAGCGTATAGAAAGAACATAACAGCGAGAGAGAAAAAAAGGCACCACCTATGCTAACGACCTAAAACTAGTACGGTCAATCGGGTCAACGATATTTAATTAACTGGACAATCTGAAAGAAATGGATGCACGCCGATCGCCGCCACCTCCGCCGATCCGCCGGTACACATATGTGCATTTGGCGGGCGCTGCGGTGTGGCGCATGATTAAGGCCGATATGAACAACTCGCGTACTTGAATCGTGAGAAAAAATTAGAACGCCACCGAGCATCGATCTAATTATCGCAACAGTATCGTCGGTGCAGTCCGAGCCAGGCCAGACCAGCACAGGACACTACACCCCGTTATAAGATCAGGTCGTTTCCCCCCTCTCTCTGCTCTTATCTGCGAATCGATACACCATCACCATCAGTGCACTCGAAGTCGAACTGTACAATGATCCACACTCTAAGATATCTACATGGTGTTCCATAGTTGATGTTGCTTTTTCTACGAGGTGAATAGACGATCGATAGAGAACAAGAAATCTTGCTTATAATTACACATTCCTCAGAAATTGAAACAGCTAGAGAACATAAAATTCTGGAAGATTGATTTTTGGTAGGGCATAAATAGATAGTACGTTTCAGTCCATCATATGCAATAAAATGGTTCATTTTGAGTTGGAAACCACCCACATAAAATTTTATCTTCCTACCTCAATGTGGAGGGTATGGGCGCGCCCAGAATTTTTTCATGAGGTAACAAGAGAAAAAGCTGAGGAGCATAGTTTTACCCTCAGTTATGTATAAGATTCGTCAAATATTTATCAAATTTTTCAAATTAATACTACTTTAAAATTTTATCACTTTTTAAAAAAAAAATTTCAATATTTAAAATTTTTTAAATGTCTCCAATTTTCTAATTTATGAAAAGCCTATTTGTTTAGGTTCTTAAATTTTTCTAAATTCCTCGATTTTTTCATTTCTAAATTTTTTTCAAAGTTTTTACATTTAAAAAAAATTACTTATTTAAATTTTAAAATTTTTTTCACCATTTGTTTTTTTTTGTTTTTTAACATTTGAAATTTTTTTATAAAACAACCAATTTTTTCAATCTCTTGAAATTTTATTTTTTTGTATTTTAAGATTTTTTAATTTTTATAAAATTATTCAAGTATACACGTTTTTTGTATGTTTT
>FIZV01066218.1:0-18118 GCA_900050545.1 Trionymus perrisii | reverse complement strand
AAAAACAGGAAGAAACAGTTGAACAAAAAAATTTAAAATAATTAAAAATAAAGAAAAAAATTGTAAAACAAAAAGTTTGAAAATTTGAAAATTTTCTCAATCAAAAAAAGTTGAAATTAAATTCAAAATGGCTAAAAATTGTAGAAAAAAATTCAACAATACAAAAACTCAAAAAATGTTGAACAAAAGAATTTAAAATGGCTAAAAATGAAAGAAAAAATGGTTAAAACAAAAATTATAAGTAATCAAAAAAAGTTGAAATAAAATTCAAAATGGCTTGAAATTTCAGAAGAACAAAGACGAAAGATACGAAAGTTCAAAAAATAAAAAATTCCTAATAAAATAAGACAAATTTGAAATCGAATTGAAAATGTCCAAAAACTAAAAAAAAAATGGATTTAGGACAATGTTAAAAATTAGAGAAAACTGCTAAATAAACAAATTAAAAACGATTAAAAAAAGTTAAAAATTGAAAAAGCTCTGAAAAATTAAAAATCCAATTGAAAATTTACAAAAGTTGAGGAATATAAAAATTTTAATGAAGTTCAAAATAAGGAAAACTATAAAATTAAAAAAAATTAAAAACTTTGAAATGAAAAGATTGGAATTTAAATGAAAGTATTTGAAGACGCGAAAAAATGAAATTGCTACAGCAATAAATTGAAAGAAAAAATTTTTAATGACTAAAAATAGGAAAAAATCAATTTAATCAAATGATTCGAAAAATTTCTCAATTAAATAAAATTGAATTCAAATTGGAAATCATCAAAAATTGAAAATAAAACATTTAAACATGTAGGTACTTTTTTCAGGTGATTTATTTAGGGCTCTTGTTTTATGTTTCTTCTGATACATATATTTTGGAGATATTTGGGCATATTCCTAAAAAAAATTACAGTTTATGCATTACTGGAAATTTGTTTCACAATTTTTGAAAATTTACAATTTCGTTAAATTATTGGGTCATTAAAAATTAACGATTTTTAAAAAATCGGACATTTTGGAAAACTGATCATTTTTAGAAATTTTACAATTTTTGAAAAGGTGATGACTTTAGAAAATTCCGCAATTTTTGAAAAATGAAATTCTTGTGAATTAGGGAATTTTGGAAAATTCAACGATTTTTGGAAATTTTATAATTTTTGAAAAATTTACAATTTAGGTAATTCAATAGTTTTTTTAAAAATGCGAGAAAAAAAAATACTCTGAATTTTAAAGAAATACCTAGTACAGTTCTTCAAAAAATTGAATTTTAAATTTTTCCCATATAAGAGCCCCCTTTTGAAAAAGTGACTCTGTGACGTAGGTATCAACTTTCTGACTTCCAATATTTTTCCTCTCAGATTTGCCACTGGTGGTCTCTTTGTCTCACCTCCCCCAAGTTGTTTTTTACATGAGAAAATAGTTCCATATTTTTTATTTTCCCCCTAACTGTATTTTAAGCGGTGCTATTAGCCCCTCTCCTATTACCAAAAAATAATTTTAAAAATCACCAAAATTTCGAACTTTTGCACTAACCCATCAGATTTGTTTCTTTTTATGAGAAATGATTCCTAATTTTTTATTTTTCTCATCACTGAATTTCAAGTGGACCCTACCCGCTTCCTATTTCTTGAAAAAAATGACCGATTTTCAAAATATTGTCTTTTTTTGGCTCTAAAGTTGTTTCTTCTCGTGAGCGAATTAATTCTCAATTTTTTATTTTGCTCAAACATGATTTTAAATGGTAGCTTGGGGCGCCTCTAATTTCATAAAAAAAAAAAAATGAAAAAATTGTGTAAATTTTTTCATTTTAAGATTTCAAGTTGTTGAATTCCTAATTTTTTTATTTTTCCCCCAATTAAATTTTAAGTTGTGTCAGTTTAGCTCCTATTTTGAAAAAAAAAAATAAAAATAAAAATTATAAATTTTCTAAATGGGAGGGAAATGGAACCACTTAAAATTCAGTTATGGATAAGGATATAAAAATAGGAAATTATTAGGGCCACTCTAGAAATTAATCGGGATTATTTTGTAAAATGGAACTATCGTAAGTAATACTCCAACTTATACCAACCTACGAATATGTTCAGATTCACATTCGATTAATCATTTTTAAAATACGCGAGTTTGGTTTCGCTAAAACGTGTGGTTATGTCTCTGGGTGAGATACAGGCACTGGACGCTATATCAGTCATCGCTAAATGGTGACCTATACGTACAAATAGGTATATTTCTTTGTTTCTTATGTATCTAAGTTCCATCAATGAAATAGGCGTGTCAAACTTCTGAAATATGTATCCGATTGTGGTGGTGTTGTTTTTTGCAATATCTTACACGACTTATTCAAGGTTATAACTAATCCCAATGCATGTACACCGAGTGATATATCGTACCTAGGTTTTTCGGAAAGGTATAAGGTAAACCCACAGAATAGAAAAACAATCCATTATTCGATTATCGATATTTATTCGAAATAAATTCCATATTTTTTCGCGAACGCAATAAGTATGCGAAAGATCGCAGATATAATGGAAAAAAAAAATTAATGACAAGCTATCACTAGCATTGATATAGGCCAGGGTTTGTAAAACTTTTCAAAAGAGTTGGGTGTGGAAAAACATATCCAAACAGATATTACATTCAGACGTTACGAAAGCCATGTTCACTACCAAGTACCAATTCGCCAAAAGTTATCCCTCAAGTGGTATTGAATTTTTTTCTACAGCGACGGACGTTCTCGTTCCTTCCTTTGGTACAGTTGATATTTTCCTTAGATAAAGGCGTTTCCTTGCCGGGAGCTGTTAAGTATCGTTCGAGTGTCTTGTGATGACTTTCAAGGTTCCTTTTTACTCTAAATTAATAAATTCGAATGTTTTTTTCGAATGTTGTCCAAGCATTAGGATGATGCGGCGGCGAGGAGTAGAGGTAGTGGAAATTTTGCGTGATTTGCGAATTTAATGAAATGAATAAGCCTAAGTACATAGTACATATTTAGATGAGTAATTTTTTTTTTAAAGTCAATTCTAATGATTTTTTACAATTTCGCAATTTTGTAAATTTTCAGTCTCACAAATAAAAAATCTACCGCAATTTCGTGGTAAACTAAGTGACTTCTCCAAAGAATTAATATATTAAAAAATTTGAAAATTTTATCACAACATTTCTTTCTTCCGATTTCGCCGAACTTGTATAGTCGTAATATAATTTTTGGATTTTTAATATTTTTTATATTTTTTAAAAATGCTACAATTTTTGTAAATTTTACAATTAATTTTTTAATCTAAATTTTAACCGCAGTTTTTTTTCAAAATGAAAAATCATCTAAAATTTTAGCAAAAAATTGTCTAAAAAAGTTCTTAAATTCTTTTTAGCAGATTTATCGAAGTTCGAATTTGCAACAAAAAATGATGTAAAAACTGCCTAACGATTTATTTCAAAAAAAATTTTGAATAAAATAAAAAGACTGATGAAAAAAATGATACTGGAGAATTGAAATTTGTTGAAAGAAATATTGCTTCAAAAAATTCTTTTAGAACAGAAAAAAAAATTGAAAATTTTCTTTAAGGTTTTAGGGGGAAAATGTTGCAAAAAAATATTCTAAAAGAAATATATGTATATGAAAATAATTATATTTTTGTTATAAAGGTTATTTTTGATGAAAATCTTTTAAGAAGTCGTGATTTCAAAAAAAGTCAACTCAAATGAAATTTTAGACATGTTTGCAAATCACGATTTACTCGTACGTTACTGGGAGAGATAAAGTTACTTTTTGCCCATTTCGCTGGTCTTCATTTATCGCCCACGATTAGGTGAAATATCGTATTCAACAAGGGAGATAATATACTATTACGGTACTTTTTTAGGATTTTTTTTCTCCTTTTTCTCAAATTTGAATTAGATTTCTAGAGAGTAACCACTGTGGTAAACTATTTTTCATTGATATGCTTTAATTAATAAACTGCGTTCTTTGTTTTTGAGAGAGGTTATGGGGAAAATATTTGTAGAAAAAATTTTGAGTTTTTTACGATGTTTCATTTATTGGTGAAACTTTGCTGTACACTTGTACATTCAACGCTTTTTACTTGTTTGAAGATAATCGTATCAATCAGTTAGGTAGTTCAAATTTTAGTATTTGATTGAGTTTTGATGTAATTTCACTCATTGTTCTCTCCTAAATGTAACCATTGTTTTGCTTTCAATGAAATCGTCTGTATCATCATTTCTCTCTTTTTCCACATCCATTATTCTGTGGCGTTTTACACGAAAAAAATCATACACTACGTTGATATTGTTGATAAGAGTTATAATGGTTTTTTATTATCATTATTATTTTTCGAAATTAGTCCGTATTTGTCGAATTTTTTGATTAATTCATTGGTTAATATCATTTCCGATCATTGTCAATAAAAAACATGCAAAAAAATTATTGAAAAAAAGGAAGAGGATCATCTGAAGAAAACATTGTGTTGTAGAAATTCTACTTGATAAAAATTTCATTTTCTAAAATTGTTTGAGAGAAGAAATACTTTCAAAATTAAAAAAAAGGGAAAAAATCCAAAATACTTACTCGTAGTAGAGGAGTTCTCTAGATAAAATTATTGTACTTAATTGTTGAAAAAATTGTTTTTTGATGAAAGTTTTTTCATAAGTAGGTGATTATTTTTTTAAAAGTTCGCTCAAATGAAATTGTCAATAACCATTTTAAAAAATTATCACAAAATATGTAGTTAACTATTTGAATTTTTTATTTGTTCAAAACAAATGTAGAAACAAATTTCAACTTCATGAAATATTTTAAGTACGAAATTAATCAAAAAATTCTTAATTCTTTTCCAAAATTAGGTAGTCATTATTTACAAAAGCGTGTTTCTGCATTATCATGTAATTTTCCTCGCAGAATTTCTTTGTAAAAATAATATGTATAAAATTATAAATGAACTCGTAGGCGAATAAGATTTTCTTTCTGCAAGAACAAGAAATCTCTTTTTTTTAATTGTGATTTTTTTTTTTTTTTGGTAAAAATTAAAAGATTTTTACTCAAATTAAAAAAAAATTTATTGCAAAAAAAGTTGATGTTTTTTTTTTTATTTAAAAAAATTAGATTTTTTTTCTGGGGATTTTTTCTCCGAAAAGATTGAAAGTTTTTTTTTTCAAAAAATTGAGATTTCTCTCCCAAAAAATAAAAATAAAATATTCCAAAAAATTGAAAAATGTTTCTAGTTTCAAAAAATTGAAAGTTTTTTTACCAAAAATTTTTTTTATTCCAAGATAATTCAAAAAATGTTTTATTAAAAAAAAATGTAAGGATTTTATTTTCAAAGAAATGGAGGGATCTTTTTTTGGGAAAAAATTTTATTCTTTCTCCAAAAAAATTCGGGGGTTTTCACGAAAAAACGTGAAAGATTTCTTTCTAAAAAAAAAAAAAATGTTTTTTTTTTTATCTAAAAAATGAGAAATTCCATTCTCAGAAATAACGAATTCCAAAAAATGGAAAATGTTTCATTTTTGTTCCAAAAAAATTGAGAAATTTTTCTACCCTGCAAAAATCAAAAAAGTTCTTTCTTTAAAAAAAATGAAATTTTTTTGCTCTTTAAAAAAAAGTGATTATTTTCTTATGCTCATAAAAAATAGATTTCTACAAAGAAATTGAGGTCCCCTCCTCCAGAACTTTAGAAGTACTTTTATTCTTAAAAAATACCCAAGAAGGTTTTTTACTTCAAATAAACGTACAAAGTATGTACTTGAAAAGATTTAGCATGATTATTCCCCTGGCTCAAATTTGCTGTTAACAGAGTTATTTTTAGATATTTTTCATCGTTTACTTTCAGTTCACGTAAAAGTGTTCCGAATAACTAGTTATTGCTTGTCCTATCCCAAAAGTTGAAAGAGGAAAATTTTGTTCTGAATAAGGTTATTTATTAGGTATTCATTTGCCTCATGTACCTGTAAATATGTGTAGGTCGGTGATAGTTGAGGAATCTTAATTTTCGAGTAAATATCTAGTTTGCCGAAGTATTCTATTTGCTTTAGAAAATTCAAAGCGCATAGTGAGATATTTTTTGAAGTCAGTAGCCAAGTATTCATTAGATTATGGTTGGTACGTGTTAGGTAATACATTTAATTGCCCAACAACTGCCAGCAGTTAGCCTAATAGCGAGTTAAAAATGTGCAAAATGTTATCGCATATACAGGGGTCTGTGTAAGTCATCACCTCATCAGTGCCGTTATTGTACACAAAAAGTGAAACTTTGTCGGAATCGTAAAAAAGAAAAAGAAAAAGGGAAAAAAATTGAAAAATACATACGTACTACGACCGGTAATTTTTTCTCATCAATGTATTCAATCCAACGCTATGTATACGGACGCCACACTGACGGATGTACCTTGCTGTGAGTCGTTTCACATACCACATATTGTCAATAACCGAATCCAGTAACTCAGATAATCGGCGAAAATTATCTCGCAATTGGCATCTGTACCAGTACAGATTATTGCGAAGGGCACACAGGTGACTTTATTCGCAACTCGTATACGATTAAGATGGCAAATACGATAATGGTGCTGAAAATCGAGCCGATAGGACGATGAGTTAAGGTTAATATCCTTGCGATTTATTTTTATGGTCTACTTTTCGACTCGTACTCGGACTAGTCGGCGTACATGGACATGTAATTGTACAGTTGAAGTCGTCAGTCGTGAAATTTGACGTTTATTCTCGCATTTGAATTAATCAGATCGTGAAAAATTATTACGTACGAATTTTGACTTGCCATGGTAATGTTAATATTTTAGAAGGCCTATGGTGCGGTATGAACTGTTCAAGAAAGCTCTTTGGTGTTCGCTTTCACGCAATTCTCTCAGTTTTTGAATCAACTAGATGAATTTCCATTTTAAATGCTTATATACCATCGTCAACTTCATAGCTGGTTCTCGTCAATTTGAAAAACCTCTATAAATATTCCAAACACGAATATAATTCGCAGATTTTGCAGCAATAAAACACTACCTGTTTGTAGTGGGAAAAGGAAGAGAGGAGGGGCAACTATGTGGTCCATTACATGATTGAAAAGGGGAAACGAGGTCAACACGTATTTTTAAACATTTCTGTTTGTTATCACTACATAGGCCGCCACCCTCCTGTTTGAGGATTCGCTCCTTTTCAAAAAAATTTCCTATCTCTGTATCTAAGGCTCCAATTGAAAACATTTTCAAACAAAAGTCGTAGATTGAGGTTCTAGGAACTAGGAATAATTTAGGTTATTAGAAAATTTTCAATTGGACCCTCCTCTCCCTTCCAATTCAACATGATAAGTATGAAAATCACCAGATTATTTTCATAAGTAATATTAAAAATTGAAGGTGAGGGAGCGGGCTGATCGAAATTTGTATAATAAGCCAAATTACTCCTAAGGTTTCAATTACCAAAATTCTGTCAGGCATTCCGAACCTCATAAATTTTTTAAAATTTTAATGACTTTTAGATATCTTGTCAAACATTTTGGAACATGAATTTTTTCAAAACATTTTAGCGGAAAGACATTATGTGCATTCTAAAATTTATAAATTAAAAAAAAAAAATTGAATAATATTTAGTCATTTTATCGATATTTGTCAGACATTCTGAATTTTTGGCTTAGTGGCAGAATTTTAAAAATTGATTCAATTTCAGAAATAATTAAAATTTTAAAATGACCCAGTTTCAAGTTTTGTCAAATCTTGAAAATTAAAAAAAAATTGAATTTTGAGCATCTTTAAAAAAAAATCAACTCTACCGATCAATTTGAATTTTAATTTGGTATAGATTCTACTTTTTCTGTACAGAAATGACTGCAAGCTGTACAAGTGAAGTTGAAAATATTTTCATGTACATACGAGTATTATGCAAAACTGGAGGGAAGGAAAAGGTTCAATCGAAATTTTTGTAATAACCGAAATTGTTCCTAAAATTTCAGTCCACAACTTTTGTTTGAAAATTTTCCCAACTGGAGCCTTAGGTACAGAGGTGATGAAATTTTTGAAAATGGGGTAGACCCTCAAAAAAGAGACCTTAAGAAACACATTCTAGCTCATTTTCCCCTTATGGACTCCGGATTGGGATTCAGTCATAAAATTGCTATTAACAGTGTAATCGCAAAGAATTCACCTTTACGACTACGTTAAACAGCTGCAGCGTTGATTCGGCGGCTTCGTTTAATTACCGCAGTTGGTCAAAGCTGGTCACTGAACCATGTGCATATATTCGCGATACAATTATAATTAAACGTCTAATTCGATTCTTTCGGCGACTAGTTGGTAACCTTAACCCGTCTGGTAAATGCGTAATTATTTATGAATTAATATAAATAAACCACCAATCGTACTCTATATTCGCTCTGTCATTAAACAGATCATACGTTTAACACAGGAGCCCTACCGTTACATAATACACCTCTTATATACCACCAGCAGTTACAGACTGCATCACCATATCGTAAATCTGGTTTGGTGCTCTAGTACTTTAACCTTGCGCACGTGGGAATGCTCGAAAAAAAAAAAAATCGCACCATCGAAACGATACGGTAATACTGGTGGTACTTGTAGAGGTGCCTATGGAAGGATGAAAAAAAAGCTGCAGTTTTATAAAACGGTAGTTGGCTGTTGGCTCGACGAAATCGCCCGAAACAGATAAAGAATCCTTGATCTGATTCGAATGCATCCATATAACTTATTTCTTTGTTGAGAGTCGAATTAATACGTTGATTTTTTAAAAAGATATGGGTAGTTATAATTACTTTTAATTAAATGATTCGACCTCATCGTAGTTATTTTTGCTTTTTTTCCCTAACGATTTAATTAGAAGTCGAAGCCGCCACCTATAAGGTGTAGTGCGATATAGAACGCGTGCGCATGTGTGAGTTGTTTAGCATGACAAATTTATTATACGTGTGGTAACGTACGTGTAGACATTTTTCTCCCTTCATTAATTTCATTCCCAAATAAACTGTCTTACGTATAGATTCGCAAAGGTATATAGAGACACAAACTGTAATTAATATATTATGTAATAAATGTCGGTATTTAGAGTAACACGACGTTTAAAAAAAGGAGTTGAATTACGATGGCGTACATAGATAAATGAGGTTTACTTGTTCTGTATGAATATTCAATAGGAAGTATGCTATACGAGCTATCTATACTCTTTAAAGTCGGTTCGTTGCTTTATTTCAACAACCGTTGACGTTCGTATACTATTCGTGTTAAGTGTCTGGGTGTCTAGATGGTGTAGTGTGATGTTAACCTTTCTTCGGACGAGTTTCCGTGTTAGTAACGCGCCCGCCCTGTCCGATTCGATGTAATTTTCATTGTTATTATATTTATTTTTCTTTTGCCGAACGCGAATTCGTAATTAGAAACTAGACCGATTTATACTTAGATAAGCTTTTTAGACAGTCATTACTACGTACAATTATTAATTTTTTTTTTCTGGTCTAGCTGAGTTGGAAATTGGCGATTTTTTTTCTTGAAAAAGGAGTTGAAAATTTAGAAAAAAACCAATGTTATTGCTTAGTTGAATTTTCTTCAATGTTTTGTCAAAAAATAATAATAAAAAAATATAAAAAAATTAATCTGGAAGAGGAGTTAATTTTAGCCCCAATAAGATCGCAAAATTGAGAAAAAAAATTATTATTGCTAAATTGAATTTTCTTTGATGTTTTGTCGAAAAAAAATGATAATACCCAAGTTCTAGGTTTTAACATTTAAAGAAAGGATTGCTTGTGAAGGTGTCTTCATCCTCACAGTGTAAAATTTTTTGTTTCATTTTTAAAAATCAAGTTGAATTAAAAATTATCTAAAAGTTTCGAAATTAAAGCAGAAATTTTCGAATATTTTTCTCGCATAAAAGCAGCGTACTTATGCAACAGAATACCTGCCAAAGCCAGACCCCAAAAAACTTAACAATTTTTCTATTCCAAAAAAAATAAAAATAATAATAAAATAAAAATACTCTAAAAAGTTGAGAGATTTTCTTCTGTGCGTAGAACATTCTGATTTTTTTCTCAAAAAAATTGAAACACAAAATTAATATTTCTTTTAAAAAACAATTTATAGAGATGAAATAAGGAACTCTTTTTCCAAAAAATAAATGAATAATTTCATCAATAATAGGTAGTGATTAAAAAAAAAAAATACGCAGACTCCAAAAATTTCTTCAAAATAATAGAAAGATTTTCTTTTTTGAAAATTATAGAAAAACTTCTGCTTCAGGAAATAAATTAAATGATTATTTTCTTCGAAAATTTCAAAAATATTTTGTGCTTGAAAATAACTGAGAAACTTTTTTCTTAAAAAAAATTAGTGATAAAAAATATCCAAAAATCAAAAAAGAGATTTTTTCTTCCAAAAAATTTTAAAATCACAAAAACTTTAATTTTTTTCTATAAAAATAAAAGATTATTTTCTTTGAAAAATTGCAAAAAATGTTTCCCAAAATATTAGGAGATTCTCTTCTTTTGAAATTATAGCAAAGTTCCAAAAAATCAAACTAAATGATAATTTTCTTCAAAAATTTGAAACATATTTTCCATTTTAAGATTTTTCTCCAAAAACCAGGCTTTTACCTCCTAATTAACTGGAACAAACTTTTTTGCGTATTTTTTTTTTAATTTTATTAACAAACTCTTGAAAATTTGAGGTATTTTTAGTCTTAAGAAACATCAGTTTTTTTCTGCAAAAATTTATTGAGGAATATTACATGTGTATTTTTTTCTCCAAATAAATAATAATGAATTATTTATTTTTATAACATAGTTACTGGACTATTGTTTGGATTTGATGTAATAATTTTTTTTTTGTTCAAAGTTGAATTTTTTATTTTTATTTATTTTTTTATTTTATTTTTATAAACTTTATTGTCTGGAAATTCGGATAAACACATGAACCTATTAAAAATTATAGAAAATTGAATGAAGGTTTAAAATAATAATGTTTGGCGAAGATTTAAAATCGAACAGATCAATATCAATAAACGAAAAATCAATTAAGTAGGTAAAATAAGAAATAATCGAGGAAAAATTAAATTACCTGTCTGGCTATCTGAAAATTTTCAGAAAATGCTATTACATAATAAAAATTAAAATCAGTAAAAAATGAAATTACATAAATGAAAAAAAAAACAAAATTAAATTAGCAATACTTAGCAGGAAAGTGAGAAATTCAACATTTAATTCAAAAATTCTAAATTTTGAAGAGAAATTATTGAATTTATGAATGGTTGAAAATTAGGAAAAACCAAATCAAATATCACTGAAGTTTAATAATTTATAAAATATTGAGAAGTGAGCAAATAATAAAAAAAGAAAAAAAATTAAATTAAAAACATTTCAAAATCTTTGGAAAATTGAAATTCCTACTTAATTGAAAAAGTGCTGATTGAAAAATAAAATAAAAACTGATATAAGTAAGAGGAAATTTGATAGATATTTGATAAATTAAAACATGCCTCTTATCAAAAGAAAAAATTATAAATCGAATTAGATATCAAATAAAATTTAAAAAAAAATAACTACTTGTACTTACTAAAATTTAAAAATTGAAAAATATTTTTATGTGAAAAATTCTTGTGTGAACAAAAAAAGAGAGAGCTATGAACGGATTTCTAGTTTACTTCGAAGAAATGTTCACCCACATATGTGTTTCAAGGAAGAAAAACCATGTAAAAAAAAGGTTCAAAATTTCAAAAAAATCTTGACTGAATTTTGGTTGTCCTTTGTACAGAATGCCTCACCAGCCCTATCGACTTATCACATTTCACTTTCTTTGCAATTCAAAGTGATTGTTGAAAAGAAAAAGGGATTGCAAGATTTGAATTTATCACCTCATTACCGATCGAAATACACCTACCTTCGTGAGTAAATCACGTCGAATAATAACGTTAGCGCCATATTGCCAAAATTTCTCTCATTAAACAAAATTTGCAATTTCATTTCATTTCTAATTCCAGTTCCAACTCTTATCGGTAAACCTCTTAGGTGTTGAATGATTTTGAAATATATTCGGTAGTTAATGCCATTCAATTGGTGACAAAAATATGACTAAATGGATGAGTTTTTGACATTGTTGACAAAAAAATCAATCATACGGGAACATTTCATCGCATCGAAATATAATCGTAGGTACGTACGAATTCAAGCAGGTACTTTCACATCGGTAGGGATAAATATTCTAGTCTCGATTCAGAAACGATACCGAAATAATAAGAAATTTAATCCGCTATTGATTGCAAAATTTTGTAGGACAAGGACGACGAAATAAAAATTGGCGAAGATTCACCACCACGAATATGAGGTGGAAATTTCGCAGGTGACCATAATCTGAAAAATCTGTGTGGTTTTGCTTCGATGGCGGGAAAAAAATTGTAATTTTTATCTCTACTGAAAAATGGGTGCTGATACCTTGACACTAAATTTACATAAATTTCAAGCAGTGAAATACGATATATCATTCGTCGTAAGTGTTATAATAGTTGTTAGGTATATTTGTTTTGGAAGCTTAGTGCGATAGTACCCCTGTTTGATTAGTTGAAAGGTGTTAAAAAGCAGTAACGTTTAAACACATAAAGGGTATATCTTGTTCTACTCGTATAACTTCTGACCTGAGAACATTAATCGGGTAATTTTTTTTACGACGTTGATTCAATAAAGTAGCCATTTATGGTATAAGTGGGACACTTTTTTTTTTTTCGCGAATTTGATTTTTATGACTAGAGTCGGTCGTGAAAATGCTCATGGAGTAAAATACGTATATCCTTAAAGTTAACTAGTAACTAGAAAAATACCGTTGGTTTTTTTCTTTTGTGAATCGTGATTGATTTTATTTCCGTATAAATCAAAAAACCATTGTGATTTTTTGAAGACCTTCGATTTGGTGTGCGGCGCTAAACGATGATACAATTCGTGGTCACGACGAAGTTATTTTAAAATAGGAAGTTTTTTTTTGAAGACCTTGCTAAAAGCTCTAAGGTTGTGATAGATCCTTATAATAATGTGCGCAGGTGTTTTTGAGGCTCTTTAAGACATATTGTCAGATAAAGGATAATAATTAAGAGGGGTTTTGATCAAACGTCGCTGTTACTTTAAAAATCAAACACTGTAGTGTAATTTTATGTACGCATGATCTGGCTCGATATGCGTTAATGAGATTATCGTGATTTTAAACGCGTTACAAGATTAAATGGTATATCACGTAGCTATCAAAACAAATGTAAAATTGTTCGAGGAGATTTATAACTTTTTTGTTCGTTATTTCCAACTTATCGAGTTACACGTTTTGAGGAAAACCAATAAAGTTGTAATTTTACCTCGTTTAACGGCGAATACGAGTAGGTAGCTACTAGGTACTAGCTAGGTACCTGTCTTGGTTTGTATGA
This sequence comes from Trionymus perrisii, assembly GCA_900050545.1. NCBI lineage: Eukaryota > Metazoa > Arthropoda > Insecta > Hemiptera > Pseudococcidae > Trionymus > Trionymus perrisii. Next base: position 4,731 of record FIZV01066218.1, on the reverse strand, counting down.
AAATATCGTTCTAAACTGAAGAAAAAATTCACTAAGGTGAAAAATAGAATACGAAGGCTGCGTAGAACTCGATCGAATTATGAATAAAAATAAACTAATAATTATTCATACGCGTTAGGTTGTTCGAATGCTTCTGTATTTCTTTTTGTATTTTCTATTTTTTCCCTTAAAAATATTCCGATTTTAGTGATTTATTCGTGTATTTTTATAAAATTGAATTTTATTCAAATTAATGTAATTTTTGTTAAAATTTTAAACAGCACTTTTGAATTGATTTTACCTATACTTACTAACCCATCGAAATAGGGAAATGAAATAGCATTTTGGGGCACATTACATTTTTTGACTAATAAATATTTTTTCGGTGTCCTGATTGACCATGAAAAAGGTCTCCGAACCTCATTTCTCAGGAAATCCTTCAAATCTGGACTCAAAGAGATTCTTTCGTTGTTTTTCATATGCAATTCTTCAGATATACTTAGGTTTAAGCAAAGAGTTCATAACTAAAATTAAACTATATAAAATTTACAACAAAAAAAGTTATATTAATTTTTTATGAAAATTAAACGGGTAGTGCGAAAAAACGCGTTAAAATATACGGTATGAAAAAATGAAAACCACCCCTCCCCGAAATTTCTATAAATTTAAGGTAAAATGTCACCGTTAACTTGCAGAAAAAAATAAATGAAATGGTTTGTTTGGAAATTTCACGTGATTTCATCTTTATTTGAACCTTTTTTGATTCAGGCACCGCTGAATATACAGGGTGTCCTGGCACCAATTACTCCTTCACCAGCGATGTAGTCAACTCAAAATATAATCATGTATGCGTATTTGCCGACCCTGTGAATTGCAACGGCAGAGATATGCTCAGTTGAAATTTTTTTTTCAATTTCGTTTCGGACAACCATGATAGGTAATAAGTTGCGCTAACGTGTTCAAAAGTTGACATTTTTTTAAAACTTTAGGAAATTTCAAAAAAGCTTCCTCGTTAGATATTATTTTTATGAATTGTTTTAGACGAAAAGGGTTCGAGATTTCAAATTACGCCAATCGGACTTTTCTATCTCACTTTTGGTTTAAAAGTTATGGACATTTTAATTTAAACAAAAAGAATAAAAATGAATTTTTTTCCAAATTTTTTCAATTTTTTCCAATTTTTTTAATTTTTGGGAACTTATAAAAAAGAATTTTAATCCTAATTATTGCCATTTGTGTCAAATATCAAGTTCCAAAAATGAAAAAAAAATTAATGTTAAAATTAAAGTGATTATAACTATTTTCAAACTCGGGCAAAAATTAAGTCTAAAGGTAAGAAATGTTTAATTTTTTCCATACTCTCCGTATAACCAAACAAAAAAATTCTAAACTTTGTTTTCTTTACCCCTTCAATTTTTTAGATAGCTACCTTGTGTACGTAACACTTTTTGTTAATTGTACCAGGTTGTATCCAAACCCTGAAGTTTCAAAAGGTGCTCCTCGGACACCTTGTATGTGGTACCCGTGAAATTGAGGGTCAATCTTTATTTTTTCATTCTGTGTATATTTCGAGGCTTATTTTTTCACCATTCGTTCACTTCTCGAAAATAATGAAAGTATACTTTTTTGTTAGTAATTTTATATGCTCTAATTTTAGTCATAATCATTTTTTTGTTTGAACGCATATTTGAGGAGTACTAAAAAAAAACAACAGAGTCACTTCTGGTTCATTTTGGTGAACTTTCTGAGGAGCGAGTTTCAAGGACTTTTTGGTTGTTAATTAGTAAACCGAAAGGAACACTTTAAAATGAGAAAAATTTATTTGACCCCAAATGCAGTATGCTCTATTTTAATGTCGTAATTTTACTGGGCTAATATTTTACCAATTAATTTCGATGGTTCAATTTTCAAATACCTACGTAATGATAAAAGTGACGAGACACTGTGCTATTTTTCACTTGCATACTTATCGAATTGACCTGATTAATGTTTTAAAAATGTTGAAAATATTTTATAAGCGCACTAGATGTATTATTTAATAGCCCACTTTATTAGCTGGAGAAATATATCATATGAAAAAAAAAAATTGGACACCTGTTGCGTAAAACACAGACTGCTACTATCGTATCGTTATTTTAATTGGAACGGCGAGAAGCTGTCAAAGTTGTTGAGAATTTTGCATGTGGTTGTTTGTAATATGCAATACGATACGTTAAGATTTAGTGTGACACGTTAGAAATTAGCGTTATCATATTTTTAGGTGAAAAATATATTGAAAATTGGCCTCTTACCGGCTTCTAGGCGTAGAACCTGTAGGTCTGGTATTATTTACATTGACTGTAGTTTTGGTTGGAGTGTAACTAGTTGCACTGTTGACGGCTGCTTTTGTTACGTTGGACGATTGGCTATTATTATTTCGCAAATTCAACGAATATCCACCACTGGTCCTGGTAACCCTTAATCCTCCTCCGCTTAAACTGGTCGGAGGCAGATGAGGGTTACCGGCTTTTGTAAAATCACATAGTACGCTAACGCATAACAATAAAACTAATAGTTTGTCTTTCATGACCATCACCTTTGTATAACGATTTTATCGACGACGAAATTGCACGACTCCAGATTGTAGTTATTTTTTATCTGGTATTAATAAAAAAATCTTATTAATTAAGCGATCATAGCGCGAACTTTAAGATTCCCGCCAAATTGTAAACGCGCAACGATAACACACGGCACGGTACTCGAATGTAACTGGTTCGAACAAGATAAGGGCATACAATGTTGATGATTTACTTTCACTACATACGAGTATAACGGCGATTTGCGGCGAGAAGTACTTGAGCAAATACCCAGTTCAACTGATTCTTCATGTAGTATACCTGTCTTGCGCCGAGTACTTTTTTCTTTTTTTTTTCGCTTTGCGAGTCTGGGTAGGGTGGGCAATAAGTGGGGTGCGTTATGGTGTGCCACCTGTGTCTGCCTTCTGTTTACGTGTGTGTGCTGTGCCAGCGTATGTGTTTTATTATGCGACATATTGCCGTCTTTCTGGACTAATATTTCACAATTAATTGATTCGCGATCGAGTGTGGCAAAGTGAGACAGATACAGGTAGTGGTGGCTGTTATCAAGCTTTCACGGCGCGATGTTCATTTATTGGATACAAATTACCGACGTACAACTGTACGAGTAAGGGTGATATGATTGCAGTATTGTTGGAAATCCAGAAGCAAGTTTTGTATACCTTGGTCAAAATTTCGTATCTGCAGTTCTAATTTCATTTTTTTAAATTTGAGATTACTGTAATAGGTAATAGTATGATATAAAATTTAGTTTTAAGCAATTTGCTACCGTATGAGCGAATACAATTTTTTTTTAATTTTTTTTCCAATATTTAGGTTTAATCAAAATTCTTGAAGAATCTTCTACAAAACTTTGAAGAATTTTAAATTTTTCACGAAATTTCGGTGTTTAATTTTTGCATCAAAAATCTTCACAACAAAATTAAAAAAAAAAAACAAAGCTTTAAAATTAGAAAAAAAAAGTTTTTCACAAAGACAGAATTTTTTCAACTTAATGAAAATTTTCAAAAAATTTTCATTTTTACAGATTTCCCAAAAATTATTTGAAAAAAGTGGTGAAATTAGTTTGCAAGCCCGTCTGCAACCACGAGGGAGCATTTTTATGATTATTAAGTTTCAGAATTTCTGACAAAATATCTAAAAATCGAAATTTAAAAAATATAATTATAAATATTTACATATGTTTCAGAGTATTTGACAAAATGCCCTTCTGATAAAGTGTTTAAAAGTAATTCAAATTTTTTAAAATTTATGTTTCAAAATATCTAAATATCTAAAAATGAAAAATTTAAAAAAATGTATAGTTTCAGAATATCTGACAAAATTATCTAAAAGTCAGCATAACGCTGTTTTCCAATTTAGAAGAAAACTACAAAACTTTAGAAAAACTCACGGATTTTTTTTTACAAAATTCTAGAATATTGAAAGAAAAATTTATATAGTTTTTCACAAAACTTCGGAAAATCCATCATAAAATTTTCTGTCAAGTTTTTATTGATTAAAAAATAATAATAATACTTTGAAAACATTTTCATAAACTTTCAGAATATTTTTTACTGAGAATAAAATTTAATTAAATAATTTTTTTCAAAACTGTAGGAAATTTCCAATTTATTTTTCAAAATTTAAGAAAAAATCACCGATAATTTTCGGGTAAATTTTTGCAGAGCTTTAAAACTTCAAAAAAAAAAAAAAAGGTTTCAGAAAATTGATTCAAGAAATTAGAAAAAATTAGAAATCTTTAAGAAATTTCGAACAGATTTTTAAAAAATGATTGTCACAAACCAAAGAAAATTTTTACCCAATTTCAGAATATTCTTAGGAAAAATAGTTTTTCGAAATTTTAGAAAATTATCGTGAAAATTTTAGAAAATTTATCAATAAATAAGTATTAGAGAATGTTGACGCAATTTTTAAAGAATTTTTCGCAACATTAGGTAGGTACTGTTTTTTTCCACCCCTAAAAATCTTCAGAACGCATTTTTAGGAGGTTCAGGAAATTTATAAGGAAAAATTACAAAATAATAACTGTTTTTTTTTGTTTTTTTTTGTTTTTTTAAGATTAACCAAATTTTAGAGAATAGACCCAAAATTTCGGATAAATTGCCAAATTTTTGTAGAATTTTTCATTTTTTTTTTTTTTTTTTTTTTTTTTTAAAAAAAAACACAAATTTTT
>FIZV01066203.1:0-37027 GCA_900050545.1 Trionymus perrisii | reverse complement strand
AAAAAAAACACAAAAAAATAAAGTTATAAAATTTAAATAAAATTACTAAGAAAATAAAGGATAATGGGCTAAAAAAAATTAATCGTTACTGTCATTAAAATATAATCGTCTCAACCACCTTATTCCTTAATGGAACGACCCTTATCCAGGTTGGCCAAAAAAGCTCTATACAACTACTAGAGGGAAAATTTCACACCTTTTTAATACGAAAATTTTTAATATAAAATAAATAAACCGAAACGGAATCGTTCTCTTGGCGTCGATTTTCACCGGTTGGGTTTTCCCTAACGTGCCAGTTGAGTAATCAGTGCTGCGCACATTTCGAAAAACTCCATCGTATGATTACCGACGTTGATTGGTATTCTTTTACACACTTCCTCCGATTCGGTACTGTTATTTTGCGAATTAGCGTCTTGCTCGCTGCTGAGGCTTTTAAAATCTAAGAGGTAACTTTTATGGTCAACTTGGTATAGCTGCAATGACATCAACGAGTACCGTTTGGTTACCGGGTTCTTGTGACGTACTCGTACGTGATACGTGTTGATTATTTTCCATTCAAAGTTCAAAGCTTTCGTGGCTCTGTACACTTCATTCATGATATCGTTCGGTTTACTCTGGGATCGAATACCTAAATGCCATTTGGCTTTCTTATTAGCGTTCTTATTTCTGTCGATGAAACCGTCTTTGGTTAAGGATCTCTCGCGAGCCGGTGCAATTCGTTCCGGGTGTGGTTTGAATGGACTCTGAGAAAGTGACTCGCTCGGACTGAACGATACAGGAGGCGGACTGCTGGCAAAATAGAAATCTTTAATTTCGGCTTTGGCTGCTTCATCGGCAATACGACGGTTATCGATGATTAAATGATACGCGATGGCTAGTTGATCGTGAGGGTCACCGCTGAGCAAAGCGTTGTGCACTTCTTGCTCTTTGACGCCGAATTTTTCGCATACTTCGTTCACAGCATCGGTGTCGATGACAGAAGAATCGTGTTCGATAGGCGAAGGAAACAGGTAAGTAGGTAAGTCGCGCTGGAACCATTCGTGTTTCTTGATATCTTCGATGGAAGCTCTTTTAATCGGGTCGACTTGAAGCATATGACATAGCAAAGAAACCACCGACTTATTCAGGTACTCCGGTAGAGGGAAAATACCGCATTTGATTTTTCTAAATAAAGTTGGCACGTGTTCGTCGTCGAATGGTAAAGTGCCACATAGTAGAGCGTAAAGGATTACACCGCAGGACCAAATATCCACTTCAGGTCCGGCGTACAACTTGCCAGAGATTACTTCGGGTGCTGCGTAGTTAGGAGATCCGCAACTAGTACGTAAGAATTCGCCATCTGTCATCATATTCGATAATCCAAAGTCGGCTATTTTAACGTGTAAATTATGATCGAGCAGTAGATTTTCTGGTTTTAGGTCTCGATGAACGATCATATGCCTATGACAATAGTCAACGCCGGAGATGATCTGTTGGAAAAATCTACGAGCTTCGTGTTCCTTTAGTTTGCCATGTTTAACGATATAATCGAATAGTTCGCCACCTGATACGTATTCCATAATCATAAATATATCGGTAGGAGTGCTAATGACTTGGTATAATTTGATAATATGCGGATGTCTGAATAACTTCAAGTTCTGGATTTCTCTGCGTATCTTGCCAACTACATCTAAGCTTTTGATTTTCTCGCGATTCAATATCTTCACAGCTACCTTATGCTTTGTTAACTGATGCTCTCCGATTTTCACCTTACCGAAAGTGCCAACGCCTAGAGTTGCGCCCAAGATGTAATGGCCGATTTTAACACTTTGCGGTTTATCGGACATTTTGGCCTACGTTTGTCACGCAGTCGAATTGAAACGGATGCACTTGAGAGTGATTTTTTTTACAACTTTACAACATATCGTAACCTTGAAATTATTCTGTACTTCCTGATGTTTCAACTTCTGGTAACGGAACAGGGCACTATTTCCGATTATTGTTCGACAGTTCGCATTTGCCAACGAATAAAACGACTAAATCGATCGAAAACTTCACGAAGTGTGGTTAGAAACGCAATCACATTTTAAAATAGACACTCGTTAGATGAAAATATATCATAATTATCTTACCGACGTAAATTAATAAAACACGCAAACACTCTTATCTCTTTAGTGTTTATTACAAAATGCGCAGTGCCTCCGCAGTGCCTCGTCATTCTTGATTGATAATTTTTTACTTTACTAATTTGGGGAAATCCAATTTTATTTCATTGAAAATGACCGAAATTGGAAATAACTTGAAGTAAAGGAATAATTAATCGTTTACACGATAGAAATTCATTTTTATGCGATAAATTTCGCGAAAATTCCAATCTAAAATTCAATTTTTATGAAAAAATATTGCTCGCAACGATCATACATTTTTTTTTTGTAACTAAAAAGTTGACCAATGAAAATTGATTCGACAGTGTTACCAACTTATTATTTCCAATTTCTTTTTATTTTACAAAAATTTACTCGTATAAAAAAATCCTTATGAAATTTTCAAAATTATTTTAATTCAAATTTTTATGTGAAATAAATTCGAAAAATTTATACAATACAAATCATACGATGATATGAAACAATATTTTGTATAGAAGTGAACCAAAACACTGATTAAATCGAAAAGATAACGTCAATAGAAGTTGAATCGACTACGATCATTATTATACCATTTCCAAAACATTTTATATGCACTTGATAGAATTCATAAAAAATAATTCATTAAGCATTATTCTATTACATTATTTATATTAAACCTCGTAAAAACATACTAGAAAATTGAAAAATTGAGAATGACGTCTAAATTTTTCTGGACCAAATAAGAACAATTCAATTTCATTTCACGAACCAAAATTCGCAGATAATTCTCTGGTTCCAAACTGAGAATTAAACACTATTGAGAATCTTCACAGTAAATACTGTCTATTCTAAACTTGACATTTGGAAAGCAAAGGAATAACGCGAGAATAGAACAACTTAAATCTCATAATCAATTTCTGACCTTACCATACACATGATATTACATTCACCTCTTTCTTCGCAGCTCATCCTGATACATCCGGAATTTTTAAGGTATAGGCTCAGAAATCATTAAAAGTACGGAGAATCCACACAGTCTTGCACAAAATATATAACATTGAATATGAATTTAAAATTCAACATACCCGATATGATATCTAAAGCTAGAAACAGTAACCAACTAGAGCATATCTTCACCGGTGCAATCTGCCAATACTCGATCATTTCTTAACACATGAATCTCAATTAATGAATAAATACTATGCACTTTTTATAGTTCAACTTCACATATCATTAAAACTTCGCTTGGCAAAACTTTTCCAAACCGCTACGCTATCAAGTAAAATCTTTATATCAACAAAAACTAAACAAGTACTGATTCATGGAAGTGAAATAAACTCAACGAGCAGGTCGTCAGTGTTAGCAACATTCAAGGGAATAAGTACCTGGCTTTTGAAAAGCTGCCGTATGACTTTTTAATTAGCTCATTAGGAAAGTAATTAATTCAAAGAGCATGTGAAAAATACTAGAAATAAGTTCAAACCGATTCAATCCCTAATAAATAATCTGTAATATTTTAATTAAAGCTCCTCGAGAAGTGTTACCAACATAAAAATTTTACCCATTTCTTACTTCCAAGACGAGTTGGTGTCAAAGATCGTGGACGTTTATGATTGGAACACGAATGCATCGTAATGAAAAATCATCTATCATAACCATAAAATTTCCTATCAGAATTTTTTCAGTTCAACATCGCTACTTAATTAGGTACCTATTTAAAAAAATACATCATTATACTCTTATTCCCAAGGTGAAGGTGATAGATACAGTTTCTTCAATTCGTATTTTTACTAAAATTTTTGTGTTTGAATTAAATGACCAAGATTCATAGAAAATTTTTAATTGAAATTGGTACATAGATTTACAAACGAAAAATCTCAAAATAATGGTAAAAACTGATTTAAATACGGTGATTTTTAAAAATAAACAGCGCAGAAAAAAAATACTGAGAAAAATTCGTTGTGAGAAATAATCAAGTGCAATTAACATAGACAGACATTGAAAAATATCATTTTGCTAATTTCAAACAAATAATCCGAATTCTTATAACAATTATAATGTAACTAAATAGAACACAACGTTAAGATAACAGATCAATACAAAACTTGATGCAAAAATCAATTTCGCAGTCTTAAAATAGAAAAGTAAAAATTGCTTAAAATTGGACGGAGTGTAGGTAATTATGCCCTTCGTGATAATAGAACGAGATTCTACATAATACTGTTAAAAAAACATGGCAATTTTTAGTCTTAAAAAATAATGTCTATGTCTTTCGTGAAAGTGACGACATACTTAATATGGAAGACTGCTTATCCCTCTGAGAATAAATAAAATACTTCTTAAGGGTAAAAAGATCGGTGGCTAGAAAAATATACATTTCATAAAAATAAAAGTGATACAAAATCGTAATAAAAAAAAATTTAAAAAAAGTCAAAGGAATACGACGAAAATATACACAATCAAGTGGACGGAAAATATTGCCATATAATACAAAACCAGCATAAACACATTACGCTTTTGTTTCTTGATCCATTTCGAATCGACTTTGGGATTCCTTCATATATTTTTCTTTTTTCTCTTGTATACGAGTTTCAGTCAAGAATAAAATACCCGAAGCGAGTAAAGCGAATACACTTGCTATGGCCACTCCAAATGACCAGCCGAAGAAGTTGTTATCATGTCCCGGCATCCAGTTATCTCGATTACCATACAGACCAAAAATTAAAACGGCAAAGGCGGCACTTACACCTGCAAATAAATGAGAATGTCAGTCATTATGATTCTAAGTAATTTAAACACGAAATAAATTTACTCAAAATGACTTCACGTACCAGCTCCAATTAGGGTAAAACCGAGAGCTTTGCTCAATAAAGTGAACCTGTCTTCGTCCGGGGTACAACATAAAAAGAAAATTAATACGCCAACAGAAGATGCCAGCACAGCGAGGAATGTAATCGTATAGAAAAATTGCGTCAATATCATAAAAGCTGGAAAAAAATATTACAACAATTTTATAATAGAATAAATATGTATTTGATGTATTAATGAAATCTTAGATGTAAGGTCGCACTTCCCAGTTCTCATCGAGGTTACAAGAAGAAATTACTGGTAGTGACCGATTTAAAAGATTGACTCCATAACATACATGTTGACCACAAACTTTTCACGGTTCAGCGAGCAAAATTACCGATAAAGAACGAAGCGTTTGAAAATTTACGAGTAATTTACAAGGGGATAAAAGAGTGAATTTCAATGTAATATGATAATATCTAAGCGACGGAGAATTCTCAAGAGTATAAATTATACGAAATCACTTTCGTAAACATTTCCACATAGGTAAAATATTTTTAAAAATAATTTCTAAAAACACATTTCAACTCCAAGAATTATTAGAACCGTGACGACGAATAATGCACAATAACCCATGTTCAATTTACTGATAATTACCAGAAAATGATAAAAAAAAGGAAAGTTTTTATGTATTTTTTGCACCTGCAACCAATTACGCGCAACTATGAAAATTACGTATGAATCGTGACTCAAACAAAAAGCTTCTTCAGAATAGAGCCTAATTTTCATATATTCATCGGTACAATTACATATGCAAGTAGTTCTTACTAGGGACTAAATATCCACGAATTTGGTCATATCCGGTGGTAAATGGATCGAAAATCCATCTACATCCAGCGAAAAATCTACGTCCATATTCATCGTTTGGATCAGCTAAAGATCGAAAACAATGATGCCATAATCCGAGACGGTTGAAAGCAGCACCTTTAATAAAATCAAAACGTAGATTATAAACATTTTTTCCAATCGATGATTAAAAATCCAATATTTTACCTGTTATTCGATAATCACTAACTAGCCAACTCCTGGAGAAAAATGCTAAAATGGTTAGTAGCGCAGCTAAGACGAACACACCGATTGCTATGTTCCCTGTTGATGTCCTTTTCCTCATACTGAAAGCAAAAGGATAAATCTGTTGTTAGTTGTGCAACATATAACGACCAACGTAGTACAATTATTAATAAAATTGCAATATTAGGTACATCCAATGTGTTTTGACAGCAAAATCTCATCATCATCGGCGTACCTAACAAACACTTCTCAAATGAGGTGATCTCTTGATTACATTATCAAAGAGTCAACAGTAGACTGTATGTTTTTTTCTGCGATTATGAATAGTACAACAATTTTCTCACAATGAGGATTCCAGGGCGTTACCTGATAATTGGAGTGATATTACGTGAAGAGTAACTGAATATGGTGGTCTTACCTGAATGTGTTAGAATGAATAAGCCTTATAAAAATGAACCAAAGCGCACAAGAATCATTTGCAATTATTATTATCTACTGAATAACTGCATTGAATTCATTAACTCTGCCGAATAAACGTAACGATAACGTCCTAAAATATGTAAACATCAAACAGGTATGAGAGCTTGAGAGTACCATAATTTTTAAAACGTTGGTCAAGAAAATGAATGGAATGGAAATGGTAACAAAAACAATCGGAGCAGTGCTGCCACATTTTGAGACCTTAAAAGTACTTATTTTTAATTTTAATTTTTCAACTCGACTTTTCAAGGGATCGTGGATTTTGGAAAAATTTCTTTGGAAAATAGCAAAGAAAATGAATATTTTTTTAGAATAATTATTTATATTTCTAAAGAAAAATGATTTTCTGCTTAGTATACTTCGTTTTGTACAAAAGTTCGAATAATAAATTGAAACCCATTCAATGATTATGTAAACTTTTCGAACATGTTTCATTGAAAATTTAAAATTTTAGAAAATTATTCAACTGGTATTTGACTCACACCGAAAACCTTCACGCTGTACGCTATAAATGTTCCAAAATCTGGTGTAATTAAAAATTATGTGCGCAAATGGATGAGTCAGCGATGAATAAGTAAGTCTAAGTACACAAGTACCTCTATACATACCTACCTATTTCTAATACATACATAAGCCAAATTAAATTCAAGGAATAAAGCAACTTATGTATAACGTCGTGTACACTAAGTACATTCATTATTTGGTCAAGTTTTGTTACATCGTAAATAAATCGTAATAGAATTAACTAAAGTAGGTTTCTTTTTAGGGATAAAGACGTGCTTATATAACAACTTCGTGAAGATCGATCACTGTAGGTAGATACAGCTTTGTTCAATTTAATTCAAGTTAACTTGAAAAATTTATCTATTTGAGTATCTGTATGCCTATTGCCCACCCGCAGAAATAAAGCTGAAATTGAATCTTTTCTGTCAAACTAATATTTAACAATACTTCCAAATGCGATTTTATAAATGTGCATGGTACACTACATACCTACATATCTTTCACAATAACAAGGTTATCCTTCACCTTCGAAATAATTATTTTGTGCGTATAAAAATCTAAGTGGAAATCGAAACGATGAAAATTACAAATCATGCTAGGTTCTTCTGATCTAATCTAATTATAACTTATCACCGATGAAGCGTTTTATTAACGAACCACAAAAGGGTGTATTTAAATTTCAAATCGACGTTAGTTGAATACCTAGTTACCTAATACCTACCAACCATCAATTGTATAAAAAGCTATATTTTGATATTATATCGTGCTTATAGTAATCACATAACGTACCTTCGATTTGGAAATTTTACAGAAGATTATTCATGAATCAATGTACCAAGCTAAACCGATACCTAATTCGATATTAAACACATTAATCACTCAAGTCTATGAACGTCTAGTTCGTACGAAAGCACAAAAAATTACAGATCAGTAAACTTTTTAAGTAGAGAACTTCTTCGGAAGATGTTCAACTTTGGCGAATAACGCTTACATACTTGTTATTCGCTTTACGTGAAATAACTTAGGTACCTCTTTAATTCTATGTATGAAATCGTAAGAAGGACACCCATGGGAATTGTCTCGTCGGGAACAATAAAATACATCGTAATACTCAGTCACAAGTTACCTATGGTTTATTCTTCTCCGAATACAAATGTATTATGTCAAGGTTTTCACGCATTTCATTTTTTATATCTTGTCAAACGAGTTTTTTTTTTCAAGCAAAAAAATAAGGAAGACAAATGTGGATCATTTTTACTTTTCAAATCAGGTGTAAATTACCCATTGATATTATGATGAGATTCCCATGAATGATATGTATTTGCAACGAATCGAATTACGTAGGTAGGTAAAGGTATTAGGTACATTCAGTTACTAAAACGTGTGTAGTATTACGATGTGTAAGTTCACGTGTACGTGAACCCTGGTGAACCAGTTTCGTACCCGTTGAAGTGCTACTGTGAGCTCAAAATGAGAATTTATTTTGATTGAAAATCAATAACTTGGCGGTTCGTAGATTCATTCGTGTTATACGCTTGCACTGAAATTGATAAAAATAAACAATTTCTTATTCGTGATTATTTCACATTAAGCAGAGACGTTGTTCTTATTAATCACTAATTTCATTACTTTACACAGCTATAAGAACGTGTGTAAATAAAATGTATCATATTATTAAATTTTGATTCAAGATCTTTTCAACCAAAAAACGATTTAAAAATCGCTACATACTTGAATAAGTTGTAGTGCAATGTAACGGTATAGAAATTTTATTAAAAAATGTCATTAAAAAAATTGATCCTTAAACTATTAATAAATAAAAAAACCAATTCAATGATTTCATAGTATTACAAGAATTTAAAGTTGTTGCAAAATTCAAATTGTGCTTAAAATAAAAAAAAAGACCTATAAATTTAACAGTGGAGTGGAAAAATCCGAACACTCGAGCCGCCAATCAAGTAGGTAAAGTACATAATAAGATTATCTTAAAATTCTACGAATGTAAAAAAGATCATGAAAAATGAGAATAGCACGCACCGTTAAAACAAATTGAAACTAGTCTTAAACAAATCGACGTATCACGACAATTGGACGGATAATAATAAACAGGATGAAAAATACTTGAATTGTTTAAAAATTACAAAATCATACAAATTAAAACAGCTAGTCTTACATAAACAAATGTATGTATCACGATAATTGGACGAATAATGAACTGGGTGAAAAATACTTGAATTGTTTAAAAATAATTACAACATCATTGACTATGAGTGAATATTCGATAAAAAAAAATCAGTCCCTTATTTCATATAAAAAAATCAAATATTGGTATGTCCACTATAAGGTTGTCGTTCACTCATAACATAATCTGAGGGGTGTTGTCCAAATCTTCTATGTTTAATAACATGCTTACGAGACTCAACCATGAAAAGTATACCGGCTATGTAAGATGCAACGGTACCAATGACTGCGAACCAATAAGAATAGCCCATATTGTTATGCTCCCAGTTTGGCATCCAATATCTGGCATCTCCATAAGCTCCAAATATGATAACGGCTATTGATCCGCAAACAGCTGCAAAATATCAAAAATATTAACCAATTTTTATATAGCCACAGGTCAGCGTAAGATTTCGTGAGCTTACCTGCTGCAAACATTGAACCTCCTAAGATCGCCAAAAGACATATAAAATTTGGTGCATCTCTACTCGTACAGGTGTAGGCTAGGGTTAAGAAACCAGCCACAAAAGTCAACATGAAAGTTATCGTGAAGAAAAATTGAGTAGCAATGTAGAATCCTGAAACAAAATACAACCACGAATATGTAATCCATGTAACTGCAAGTACGAATATAATCGTGTTTCGTTTGTAATACATACCAGGTAATAAAAATTCATGGATAACGTAGTACTCTTCTTCATAAACCCACCAACATCCTGAGAAATGAGTATCATACCAATGCCTTTGATCTTCGAAGTCTTTGAAACACACGATCCATAATCCTACAAAAACAAACATATTGTGTGATTGCAACAGAACATTTCATAAAGAGATAATAAGTATATCTACTCACCAATACTTTCAAATTTCGGTTTTTCTAATTCACCGTCGGTTACAAGCCATGAAGAAGTGACAAAAGCTATGAGAATGAAGAAGAATGTGACACACGCGAAACCAAGAGCTGTTAATCCAAGACGCGTTTTAGCCATCACAAAGTATCACGAATAATGAGGAAGAGAAAAGTGAAGATTTATGACATTATTTGGTCAATTTTATTGAGTTACTTAATAAATAATCAAAACAAAATGATTTTTTTTTGAAATAACATTAATGAATAAACGCCCTAGCGTTGATATGACACACAACAAATACAACCGAATAGTTTACTTTATTGGGAGGAGGTGAATTTTCTAAAACGAAACTTCTTAGTGGGAAATGCGATGGAAATTAATTTTTAATAATATTGTAATGGTTTTAAATTAGCGCAGAAAAATGAAAAGTACTAAATCACTTGAAGAAATAATCAAAAATTACTTGATTTAAAAATTTTCCAGTTCTAAACCGAATTCAACTTGGGTGTGACAAAAATAAAATATGTACTAAACTGAACTTTTAGAACCCTGCAAAATGATGATGTGGTAAATAATGGTGATCACTATCAGGAATTCAGGATTCAGGAATTTTTGCTAATGTAAATGTACGAAAGTTTGAAAATCTTCGACTTGATGAATTTAAGATCAAGCATCATTTTGTAGACTTCAGAATTCACAAGAACAACTGATCAAAATTGATCCCGAAGGAGGATCACGATCAGTGAGCGTAGCGAGATGAAATAGCTGACAAATTTTATTAGTGTTCATTACTCTCATCATGAAATTAGTTCCACAAATTATTCAAAATAGCAATTTATATGTAAACAAAGTTTTGTAAAGTGCTGCCATCTTTGGTTTTGAAAAACATTGAAAAATGATAAGATTTTTTTTTATTATCAAAAAAATTATAGTTTGCGAGACAAATGAACAAAATTTTGGAAATTGGAGCCTGGAGGAAAATTGAATGATACATTACAAAAAAACCTAAAATTTGTGCTACAATTAGTAAATTTTCAGTTCCGTTAAATTTTAACATCATCGAGAACTATAATTAACTTATGGTTCAAAGCAATTATCGATTCATGATGTAAGTACTCGCCAAGTTACGGACTTTGTGCGGCAGATAAACTTTACGAAAATTACGTTGTATTTTAGACATGTTTCGATTACAGTAGTAAATAGTATTTACAGAGTGACGTTGGTTTTATAGATTTGAGCGTTCGACAGTCATTAATAGAAGTCGGCACCTGTTCAGTACTTCGAGTTGATCGGTTCGATACGCAACGTACTCGTGCTCTCAGAAATTTCTGTGGCTATTTTTAGATAAAGTAGTTTTTCTTCTGGGCGCTTCTAATTGCTAGCAAGCGACATAACTTTATATGATAATTTGTTCTTATTTAAGAAAAAGTATTTGAAATTTTTCTTTCATGGCGAGTCAATTTAAACCTGTGAAATATGTTATCTTCGATATGGATGGTTTACTGCTCGGTAAGTACGGTTCATTTTCAATAAACCTTTAATTATCTCTTTCAAAATACATTATTGTTTGTGATTTACAGACACCGAAAAAATTTATTTCGATACGTTTACAAAAGTTTTATCAAGATACGGCAAAACATATACCGAAGAGATGAGAGTGAAAGTAATGGGTACAGTTCCTCGAGATACGTATTCCATATTTATTAAAGAATATGATTTATGTGTCGAACTCGATGATTTATATAAAGAAATGTCTTCCGAGCTGATACAAGTGATGGATAAAGCCGAGCTTATGCCAGGTATTATATTAAAATTTAATCAGTGAAGTACTTGAAAGTACCACATTATTTAAACTTTGAAACCTTTATTTCAGGCGTAGAAAGATTACTCAGCCACTTGACTTCTCATAATATTCCAATCGCTGTCGGTACAAGTAGTAGTCAAGAGTCATTCGATGTGAAAACTAAAAATCATGGTGCAATTTTCAAATTATTTCATCATATTGTTGTTGGAAGTTCTGATCCTGAAGTGAAAAAAGGAAAGCCCGCTCCTGATGTATTTTTAGTATGTGCTTCTCGATTTCCGGAAAAGCCATCGCCATCCGAAGTAATCATTAAATAATATCGTAAAATATCGCATTTACAACGCTATTTCTTCCTAATAAAATTTGTTATTTTTAGTGCTTGGTTTTTGAAGATGCTCCAAATGGAGTCCAAGCTGCAATTTCTGCTGGAATGCAGGTTGTTATGGTACCTGATCCGATTGTACCGGAGGAAAAACGCAAATTAGCGACGAAAGTGATTAATTCATTGCTCGATTTCAAACCAGAAGAGTTCGGTTTACCGGCATTTTAATAAAAACTATTTTTTGCACAATAACTACGCATTTACCAACTCCTAAATGTTATTTTACTCATTATAATCAAGAATTCTGAACGTATTTTGTAGATACAGTTCAAGTGCCTCGAATCATTCTTCCGAAGTCACTATTAATTTCGTTTAGATTACGTTTGTTAAAAACGAATGTTTATTTCAGTATTTTCAACATTCAATTTTATATTGTATGTTATTTGGTTAGTTCATAGTTCATTTATAAAATGATATTTTTTCAGGTTCTCTAGTCTATTGTTTTAATCTAGTCGTTACGGATAACGAGTGCTATTATTGTCAATTCGTTTCACTATATTGTTGATTGATTTGTCGGTATTTTATAAATTGCTTTAATTTCAAAATTTTACCAGTATTTTGTGAAATAAATTCTGTGAGTAATGTTACGTATAATAATTTTTGTTTTTTGATTGAGCATATTTGAGTGATTTTTAAATTTTTGTTTCGTAATGTAAAATTAAGACAAAAGAGTAGAATTGAACTGAAACAGTTCTCGTTTCTCTTTCTCAACTTCTCAAAATTTCTATTTCAAATTCCGCAAAATAAAAATTGTGAAATGTGAACTGAACAAATTGGCCATTGGGAAATAATTACTAAATAAAAAATGTTTCAATGTTGCCAGATAAAGCAGCGTTATTGTTCAAAATGAGCAAAAATTATTTTTTGATTTTTTTTGACAAACAAGCACGATGTAAAATTATGAATTAAATTAAATTCCTGTTTATAATAGTATTGAATATGAATTTACGAAGTTAGGAATAGGATGCAGA
This sequence comes from Trionymus perrisii, assembly GCA_900050545.1. NCBI lineage: Eukaryota > Metazoa > Arthropoda > Insecta > Hemiptera > Pseudococcidae > Trionymus > Trionymus perrisii. Next base: position 23,849 of record FIZV01066203.1, on the reverse strand, counting down.
ATGTTTTCAATATTTTAATAATTTCTTTTATAAATTTGAGAAATTAATTCTCATGAGCAAAGGTGGGTGCATTGCATTAGAAATGGAAAAACAAAAATTGATATTGATAAAACAAATTTTACTGATAAGTCGGATTTTAGAAACTATGACCGAAGCCGGTGATGAAAAATGGTTTCGATTACTTTTGAACTGAAATTAAATTAATTTACGTTCGTCTTTTGATATTCTTCTCAAGTAATTATCCAACGAAGCTTAATCGTTTTCTAGATAAAGTTTCCTCTCTATAGTAATTTTCTTTTTATCTCCGCAATATCTTCAACAAATTACTAGTATCTTCGTCAATGAACCATATTACAATTTACAAGTACCTAGATAGATTTATGCAATAATTTTTCGAACATGGCAACCGATATGAACTGTCATATTTTCATCGAGAAATTTCCACTGAATTTTACGCAACACATTGAAGATGATTTTGATAGATATTTCCAATGTGCGTTCATACAGAACTTTTTACTCTCCAGTAAGTTGATTTCTTTCATGCCACTGATACTTATATTATTACCATTAAATTTCAATTTTTATTTACAGATGATCATTTGTGAATTAAATTCAGTAGATTTTGAAGAATGGATTACAAACCTGTGAAATATGTTATCTTTGACATGGATGGTTTACTTCTAAGTAAGTAGGATATTAAAAAACTAGCCCATAATTTTCACTGAGGATTATTTATCAGAATTTTGTAACCCTAGACAGTGAACATATTTTTCGCAATGTCTTCCAAACAATTCTAACCCGATATGGAAAAACTTACGATCCTGAAATTACACTGAAGGGTTTGGGTATGGTACCACAAGATTCGTATTCGACTTTCATCAAAGAATATAATTTACCTACCACTTTGAATCAATTTTACGAAGAAATCAGGACAGAATTACTACCAGCCTTACAGTTCGCAGAATTACTTCCAGGTAAAAATGGTTGGTTTTTCTTCCGAGTGTATATAAAATTAATACATTCGTTGTTATAGGCGTTGAAAGACTTGTAAATCATTTAAAGAATAACAATATACCGATAGCCATCGCTACGAGTAGCGGAAAAGATACATTCGAAGAGAAGATCAAGAGACATGTTTCTTTCTTCGATAAATTTCATCATATCGTGATAGGTAGTATTGATCCAGAGGTTAAAAATGGTAAACCAGCTCCTGATATCTTTCTGGTTTGTGCTTCAAGGTTTCCCGGGAATCCCCCGGCTTCTGAAGTGAGAAAATTGAATTTTAAATAATCTAGATGTATATATATTTGAAATTAAATATATGTATTATTGCATTGCATTAGTGTTTGGTGTTTGAAGATGCCCCGAATGGAGTCGAAGCAGCTATTTCCGCTGGAATGCAAGTTGTTATGGTACCAGACGTATTGGTACCAATTGAAAAACGAACGTTGGCTACCAAAGTTTTAAATTCATTGCTGGAATTCAAACCTGAAGAATTTGGTTTACCTAAATTTGATTAACATATTCAAAACACCTGTGTTCCAATTTACTAAGTTTGTAAATATAATTCACATTGTATTTTTAAGCTGTACCAGACTTATAGTTGTTTGAATTAAATTAAATATAACAGAACATACCTACACATATGCGTATGTTTTCGTCTTGAATTATTTTTTGTTTTTTCAACGGAACCTGCAAAAGTGGAAACATGAGAAGCGCACACACTACGCGCAAATCGGTACTTTCGTTTTCCCTTCCATTTTGTTATCAATGTTGCTTACTTACTTATCAGTAGTCAGTTACATCAGAAACGAATTATTTCAACATCAAAGTACAACCGGTAACTCGATCGATGATCATTGTCAATTTTTTGTATGTTTACTAATTTCGTGATGGAAAATCCTGTACTAATCACAGCTCTCGTACAATGTGTTAATTTTGCAGCAATAAAACACCAACGACAACGAAGACAAGATGCAGAACAAACACCGTACATAAACCATCCAATAGGTAATCTCTACAATCTATCGACAACCGTTAAAAAATTCTCTTCGGGACTTACAGGCGGTTACGTACTTCTATTTCAGGTGTAGCTTATATTTTAACAAATGAAGGAAAGGTTACCAATGTAAATGTCATATTAGCTGCTTTATTGCACGATACTGTCGAAGATACCGATACTAGTTTTGAAGAGATTCGCGAAGTATTCGGAGACAAGGTCGCAAATATAGTAGCTGAAGTAACTGATGATAAATCACTACCTAAGCAAAGAAGGAAAGAGTTACAGGTGATTTTCAATTGTTTTATCGAAGAAATATTCGTGTATCAATTATTGCGAATTTTTCTAGATCGAACATGCACCGAATAGCAGTTTCGAAGCGAAATTGGTTAAACTGGCGGATAAATTGTATAATTTAAGAGATTTGGATAGGCAGATACCTGTTGGATGGGATGAGCAAAGAGCACACGAGTACTTTAAATGGTCCAAATTAGTGGTAAATGGTTTACGAGGTACTAATTCGACAATTGAAAGTGAATTAGATAAGTTATTTACGAAACACGGTGTTAGCTAGTACGAGAAAACGTTCGAATATTTATGTCAAGTTACGAAGCTAGATACTGTTCTATGTGTTGAATGTTTTATTCTGTAATTTTAACCAACATTATGTGAAGTATGTAAATAATATACCTACTGCAGTTTTACTTTTTCATTTATTGTTCTTTAACGGCCGAACTTGGAGATGGTTCAAGAATGTCCATGTACACAAATTTAGTTAACCATCTCTCGAGTTTTGACAATGAATATTGTTATTTGGCACCAATCACCCCTACTACGTAGGTAACCGCTCGAGTCATTTTCACCCTTCGAACATCAGGTATATGGTATATCTACAACCCCTTACTTCTTCCTCCTTGGTGCGTAGGGTTACCTTACAGGTAATTTTTTGTAAAAAACAAAAAAAAAAAAAAAGAATACTTACGTCGTTTGACTTTTACCTTCCACTCGGTTGCGCTTTCACTCGAGCGTCCCTTTTGCTGAACCACTTTCGCTTTTCAACACTTTCACTTTCCTAACATCCCTTGCTCAGTCTATTCGCTAGAATCGAATAATGAACCACTTTCACTTTCAAACGATTCTCTTTCGTTTCGATCTTCGGTAAAATTGAAAAATCAGAACCTCGTAAGTATGATTAAAAAATAAATATACCTAAATTTCAATTTCCGTTTCCTAAAACAATTAACGAGACGCTAACAATGAAATATGAAGTTTTCTTCCTAAAACACTGGTGCATATACTTCAGACACAATCAAGAATTTATCGATTTATCGATCGTAGAAAACTTCTTTTGTGTACTTACTCGACCCATTTCGAACACAATTTAACTTTCGTACGTATACTTAAACTTACGTATACAGATTTCGAATAGGTACGAGCAATTTAACAGAATTCACGTATGGAAGTACTTTTGAATACTTGCAAGAGACGTAACCATCGTTCAAAAATTTTGTAGTAACTGGATTGTCGTTTAATTCAAACTTGAGTAATTGAACAAAATTCATGTATGAATGAAAGTACACATACATGTAGGTTTTGAGTAGTTTCAAAGGGACGTAATTGTCGTATAAAAATTTACATGTATTTCTCTTTTTACTTATTCAGCCCTTGTACGCAATTAATTTCTCCAATACGACTATTTAAATACGTATGACGTATATAATATGTATACCTAAGTTTTGAATACTTTCAACGAATGTACCTAATCAGAATTTTACAGTAGTACAGAGAAAGTTCAAGAGTTTCAGCAGAAGTAATTTTAGAATATTTGAATTCGAACGCCAACTTGAACAATTTTTTTTATTCTTTTTTTATTCATCAAGAATTATCAAAAGTGCTACGAAAATTTGTAATTAAAGTACTGAGAAAATTTCCAAATTTGGTCAAGTGAAGTGAATTAAAAATACAGAGAAACCAAAAGAGAATCATAACAATGACACCAAGAGAACTTTCTCTGGAATTTTACAATCAAACCAAGTGAATTATAAGTATGGAGAAAGCTCAAAGTTTCAATTACACCGTAAGTAGCTAAGTACCAACTTTTCAAGCAAAAATATTACAATGACACTAAGAGTACCTACTTTTTCGCGAATTTTACTGCGATAATTTTACAATCGAACTAAGTGAATCATAAGTATGAAGAAAGCTCAAAGTTTCATTTACACCATAAGTTCCAATTTTTCAAACAAAAATACATCGAATAAAAAATTACTAATTCTTCAAACACCTAAAATACTCAATTTCGAAGAACCTTAGAAAAATTGGACAATACCTGAGAATTGCAATCAACACCGCAAGTACCAACTTTTCAAACAAAAATATCATTACAATGACACTAAGAGTACTTTTTCGGGAATTTTACTGCGATAATTTTACAATCGAACTAGGTGAATTATAAGTGTGAAGAAAGCTCAAAGTTTCAATTACACCGTAAGTTGCAACTTTTCAAACAAAAATACATCTTACAAAAATTACCAATTCTTCAAACACACAAAATTTTCAATTTCGAAGAACTTTGAAAAATTGGACAATACCGTTGAATAGCAATCAAACAAAAATTGGACAATACCTGAATTGCAATCAAACAATTTATTACGGAGCAAATAAGTTAACAACGATGCGTACCAGTGTAACAAAATAATTGCTATAAAAGATATAAAGACATGCCGCAAGTAAACGTAAAGAATGGGATGAATATATGTAATACTAAAAAAATGCAGAGTACTGACGGAGTACAACTTAAAAATTAACATTGTATTCTAGATTAGTTTTAAAAACTCATAAAAAAACCATTTTCCGTTTTACCGCGCAGTGCGTATATAATAATTGTTTTTTTTAAAAACGCCTAAAAATCTAATAAAAGTATTTTTTTTTTACTTCTTTCAGAGTAACTGGTACAACATAAATAACTTAAATAAAAACAAAACTCTTCCCCGAAGAAAAAATAAAAACTAAACTTAGTAAAAGAAAATCTTAAAATTTAAATCAAAAACACATCTTCAATAAACGATGATAGTATGTACAAGTTATACATAGAAAAACGAGTTCTATTCGAATAAGTCTTAAACCTGGAAACATAGAAAAAAATACCCGTTAGTATGGTCGAAAAAAATTAATTTTCGGTATAAGGTGAGTAAAGGTAAATACTTAATGAGAAGAAACTGCAATCGAATTAGACAACGCAGCATGTTTCGAGTTCCTCATCAGCGGTTTATGAGACCGAGTAGAATGGTGGTGCAGTTTCCAACACTTGGTGCAGAAATACCGGAAACATCCATTCTCACGGCAAAAATACGGTCCAACTTGAATCGAACACAAGCTACATGGCGAATCTTCCAAATACGGGTCTAATTGCACCTGAAACAAAAACTTGATTAATACCTGTATCGTAGATTAAACGCTAATTACCGTAACTCGGCAACTTACCTTCTTGGTGAATTTGGGCGTCTTTATGTCTACAAACGCAGCACCAACAGCTTTAGCGTACGATTGATCGTTGTTGAAGGTTACACGAGCTGATCCTATGGGATATTTATTCTTGTCCGTATCGATTCCTGCGAAAAATAAAAACGTTAGAAATTCTAAATACATCGAAAACAAAACTGGCACAAATTCTAAATACATCGAAAAAAAAAATTCACTTGATTTATGTAACTAGGTACGATGAAATTTAGGAGAGAAATGCAACCAATACTACATACCTGCGTAAAGTACACCGCCGAATAAATCGTCCATAACGCGGAATAAACCTTCGGCGTTCATCATACCATGCAAAGCTCCGACGAAAATCGTTTTCTGAGGTTCTAGCTTTTGGAAGATCTTCACAGAGTAATTACTGTCGGTAATGGACCACGGAATAACTTGAACTTCTTTCGGTCGTGATCTGCGTGATGGAATCTTGTAAAAGAAGTTGCCTTCGTTTTCGTCTATTCCTTCGCGACAGGAATCCAATAACAATTTCACCTGAAAACAAAAGGAAATTAAAACACATTGAATTTTACAATTTCACAATTAGGTAAAAAGAAATTTTACAATTTCACAATTAGGTAAAAAGAAATTCGGTTTTCAAGACTTACTTGCATCTCGTTCTCAAAAATAATATACGCGTATCCTTTAGGCTGAGCAATAGCTTGTTCTTTTCCAGGCCATTCGACCTTGACGTTACCAAATTGACGAAACGAACAAATCAGCATATCTTCGGAAATATCCCAAGGCAAGCCGCCAAGAAATACCTATTGGAAAATATCAATTAAGTAACGTTTAAATTACACGGGAAAAACGAAAATAATTCAACACTTACTTTGCTTGAATAGGGTCCCATATACGAACGATTAGGTAACGTACCACACCAAGTAAACTGAGCCTCTGCATGACCTGAAACTGGACAAGAATTTGTAAGTTTGTTGTCGTACACTGTAGAATTCTTCGGTAATAATTTACCAGCGGCGGTGCGATGACATCTGGCTTCCATTTCAAGCGCATCGTTATTATTTTGTAAAATCGAACTAATGAAATTGTAAGTCTGCATCAATTGAGCGGCCGTCATTCCAGACATACATCTGATTACGTGCAAGTTCTGAACATTAGCGATTCCTTGTTCCGTCAAAGGCCAGGTACATCCGTTGTTTTCTTGATCAGTCATCGATTGCGCGAAATGTACGTTCTGCAAATTACAAAGCAATAATTTAGATTATAGATTAAGAGAGAAATCGCGACGAGTAAATTGATAGTGAATAGGTACTCACCATTGCACCGTTATCCGGGCTATTACTGGCTTCCGAATTACTCTGCACACGAAATAAATCACGTTTAGAATTAGCAACTCGGTAATCTACGTAATAGCAATGACACCATGTACTCACCATGTGATTGGAGATGCTTTCAACGCTGTTACTGCTAGCTTCGGAAATAGGAGAGTCTGACCTGCAAGACTGTAAATTATGTGGGAAAAAACCAATTTCGAAGTTCGAGCTTCCTGTACTGGCGCTGGAGTCGCTGAATGGCGGTGATCCGTTGTTTCTGTTGAAAATTGAATTCCTCGCACGCGATAAGTCCAACGATAATCTCGAAGATCGGCCATCCGTTTTGGGACTAAGACCACACCTCTGTAAAATAAATACACCTTTGATTAAATGAAATTCAATTATAATCACGAAAATTAAAAAGTAAACTACGTACCTCGTGCACAAATCCTTTTCTGTCCGGTTTATCGGCAATACTCATGACTGAAGATTCCAAAACTGAATGCTCTCCGTTCGACGCAAAAAGCGAGTGATTTGATTGACGACTCGGGTTACCTAATGAAGTACCCCGTGGAGTACGAAGTCCAAGCAGATCGGATATATGCATACTGTCACCTGTGGAAATCAAAACAAACATTAATCAACACATTCAACACAAATGAAAGAGTGCACAACTCAATTGAAAATAAGATCGAACTTACCACTCATCGGCGAAGCATCCATGTCTGGTGTCTGTAAAATTTCCGGAGTAAACATAGAGTTTGTTCCACCAAGTCCGCAAGACTGATCGAACGCATGGGTTAAGTAAGTCTGAAAAAGAAAAATGGCACGTTAGCTACACAAATACTAGCATCAAACATGAGGTACTTCCAACTAAATTGACGCCATATTTGAATCAAACCAAGTTAATAAATTCAATCACCTGTCTATGAAACATGGTTAAGTATAGAACATACGATGCAAAGCAACAATTTCACGAGAAGATCTATCTTACTCAAATTTCAAACTACTACTGCTAGACGTCGGGTTCAAATAGCATTGAACTCGGCAAAAATGACGTAAGAGGTCAAAAGAATGTTTTAGAATAAAGAAAAGTCACAGACAGCCCCCAAACAATCAAATGAAAAGGTTACATGAGTCATTGGATTTGCAACCACATTTACGTACCCACCTAAAAAATTCGAACCCGAGTATATCATTGGTTGGTAGGTATCACCAACGTGATTCACTCAAATTCTCAACCTTTTGTCACCTTTTCAATGATTTCCAAAATGTTACTTTGCATCACGTTCAAATTTTCAAATTTTGATTTAGAAATTGAAAAATAATACCGTTGGCTTTGATTTAATTTAATGATACACATTTACGTTAAATTCAATACACTATATTTGAAGCTAAATTTTAAAAATCTAAATCGTAAATCATGATCACGAAAAACTCGAAAATTTGAAAATAGAAAAAATGAACAAAGTTGAAACAAAAGCAATTACGAAAAAACTCGAAAATTAGAAACGAAAAAAAAAATTAAAAATCAATTAATTAAAACAAAAGCTAATATTCAATTAAAGCTTACCTGATTAGGTGCAGCAGGCATTCTCAAGTAGCATTAATAACGAAAAAAAAATACACCAAAAATATAGCGTTCACTAAATAAACACAACATTAAAACCGGAGGGACATTGACAAGAACTTCCGTCCGAGAAATCTAAATCGCAAATGAGCGCAGGAAAAATTTCCAATTTCGGAAGTAAACCCAGGGTTCACACCCCTCTTCAATCTGATTGGCTCCCCACAAAATGTCTCGTAGGTAGGGGTTGAAATTTAGAGAGGAGGCAGGGGACCGGTTCCATAATAAAATTGTAAATTTCCAACCCCGGACAATAGGGTCTCGACACGGCAGGTGGTTGTAACTCAAATTTTCAAAAGCAGGTGTACATTTACAATAGACACACCAGCTGGCTCGAGCACCGCAGGTGGTAGATAAAATTTCCTATGTGGTACATAATAGACTGGGATTTTGTTCACAATAAGGGGTAATAAAATTTTATAACCTTGACCACCTGCATTGACCACCTGCATTTTGCTCACAATAGGGGGTAATAAAATTTTATAACCTTGAACACCGGCGACTGTATTATTCATCCAGACGCTTTCTTATCTATTGTGGAATCTGCAGGGGGTTGTAAAATTTGTGTGTTGAACTTGAAACGTTTGATATTTTATTTCAGCGATCTAATTTTATTTTTTAGACGCGGTGCGTCATATATTTTACACAAGAGAAATAAAAATGAGTCACGTAGCTATGATGAGGAAGATCAGGAAGATGATTCAAAGGTTTGACTGATATAAGGTGAAGAATAGATCTCTGTTCAATTTTATTGTACCTTTGACAGAGATTTCTTATCTTGATTTTGAAAAACTTTTGGTGCGATGACGATGCTATGACAATGAACATTCAAATTCGATGATTTATTCATTGTAATTTCTTATTAGTCACTCGATGATCCAAATTATAATCGAATTGTGTGTTGAAGAAATATTCTCAATCCAAAATGTAGGTATACGTATACGTAGGTATACGTAATACGTATACCGTACGTAGATTAAGCGGAATTTTCCCCTTCCAAATGCAACGATGTGACACATTCAACAATTGGTGGTAATAATGAAATACTATCGCAGTGCTAGTAATTACTGTAAATAATTTCAAGTAATTTATGTAAATACCGTTTTTGGTTAAAAAAAAATTTTAATCGTCGAATTGGGCAACATTGAATTCAAATTTAGTACGGTACAATTTTAAAATTTTATTGAAGGTAGCATTGCTAATGATTGTTATGAATTTTTTTTCAATTTTTTTTTAGGCAACGAAAATTTTTGTAGATAATGGAGAATATATTCTTTTCAGTGGCTTAATTTTGTTTAATTTGAACAAAAACGAAATAATATTACCCTAGTCAATAATAGTCCGATGTTATCAACACAATTAAACGCTGACGTTTAATAATTTGGAGAATTTGACAAAACAGAGGTAAGGAAAGTTTCACGATGTTCTATGTTCTATAAACTTCTAGATACAATTCTATACGTTTGTAAATCTTCGTTGTAACTACTTCATTACGCCATGATTCGTTTACATAATACCTACGAAGATAAATAATTCGAATAATTACGATGTGTTCATACATGTGTTTTGTCGTCATTCACTCGGTATCGTGAAACTTCGCGTAACTTGACGTGTTGTTAATTTAGTTTTAAACAACCCTGTTCAACGTAATACTTCAATAGCGGACGTTTTTACTGTTGCTTTTCAGAAAATGGGAGATTCGATTAAAAAATTACTCCATTGTTATAACAAAGGATGTGGTAAAACATTCGAACCCGATGATAATCCCGACGGTGGTTGTATTTATCATAGCGGCGTACCATACTTTCACGACGCTTATAAAGAATGGACGTGTTGTAAAAAGAAAACTACAGATTTTACAGAATTCTTAAACATCAAAGGCTGTACTCAAGGTTTTCACAACGGTAATAGACCCAAAGTGTTGGATGAGCCCAAACAAGAACCCGATGCCAATTCGGAGAAACTTATGAAACAGATAGAAAACATGCTGACTCCTAGGAACGATAACAGTAAAACAGAACCGACTCGATCATCAGTACCGAGAGATTTACCACTAGTCCCCCTGACTCCGAACATATCACCACGTCTTTTGCAGCAGTTAGCAGATCTTACTCAAGCTGTCAAAGTTGAAGTTACCGAAGGTGGTGCCGTACCAATCGGTACAAGCTGTAAAAACACTGGTTGTACTGTTTCTTACGATAAAGACATACCGGAAGATTGCGTATATCACTCGGGTTCGGCCATATTCCACGAAGGGCTCAAGTACTGGTCTTGTTGCAGGAAAATGACATCGGATTTTTCTAAATTTTTAGATCAAAGAGGCTGTACCTCTGGTAAACATGTATGGTTCAAGAAAAAAGAAGCCATTCAATGTCGTGTCGACTGGCATCAGACTGGAGCATCTGTCGTGGTATCTGTGTTCGCTAAAAATTACGATCCCCATAAATCTCTCGTTTCTCTATCTCCTACACGGATTAAAATTAACATATTTTTTCCACAAGAATCTCAAGAATTCGAAAAACAGTACGAGCTTTTTGGAGTTATCGATGTTGAGAAAAGTTCCGTGTCTATGTTGCCTACTAAAGTGGAAATTAAACTAACTAAAGCGTATGGAGAAACTTGGCGTGATATTCAGGCTCCTTCCAAGTAATCTTAGGCTGAGCTAGATTACTTGTTTATGTATGCAGGTTGTACTTGAATTGGAGGTTTATATTTTGGATTACCGTTCCTGGATGAATTTTTTTAAACATGGTATTTTTTTTTAGATCATCTGTTTTTGTTGAAACAATAGATTTTTATAGACGTTCTTTTAACCGAATTAATTTTTATTTTTTAAAGACCTTGTAAAACTAGTGAACTATAAATACAACGATTTTACAATTACCAACTGTTCATTAATTTATTTCGAGTTGTCGAAATGTACTACTGTACTTTGATTGATGACTTATACGGTAAATACCTCAATTTTAGGCTAACAAGTTGCATTTTTTTTTAGGTAAATGCGATGTCCGATCACGGTAACCATAGAGGGCCAGGTCCAGTGCCAGATCGTTGGCTGCATTGTCCACGAAAAGCAAGCGTTCTAATCGCGGATAAGTTTTTGGCATTTAAGACGCCGTTAGATGGAAAATTCGACGATCAAGTTCCAGCCGCAGGGAGATTCCCACCTTCGATGTTGTTTGACTGGCTGGCCAAGAATAAAATGAAAATGGGTCTGTGGATCGATTTAACACGAACTGATCGATTCTACGATCGCAGAGAAATCGAAGAAACAGGTTGTAAGTATTTGAAAATACAATGCCACGGTCACGAAGGCGCTCCTAATGCCGAACAAACCGAATTTTTCATTAAAATATGTAAAAATTTTATCGCCAAAGAGCCCTTATCGGTGATCGGCGTTCATTGCACGCACGGTTTCAACCGTACAGGATTCATGATCACGTCTTTTCTCGTTCAAGAATTAGATTTAAGCGTTGGCTGCGCTCTGCAACAATTCGCTAGGGCACGACCGCCAGGTATCTACAAAGAAGACTACATTAAAGATTTATTTAAACGGTACGACGATGAGAGCGAGGCGACTCCGGCTCCTCCTCGTCCTGCCTGGTGCTTCGCCGAAGAAAGTAATGCTGAGTCAAATACCAACGGATCCGATTTCAAAAATCGTAATCGTAAAACAAAGTTTAAAGATAATCCTACATTTATGGAAGGCATCCCTGGCGTAGTAGCAATCACAGATCATAAAGACGTGACTAGAATTAGAGAAATCGTGCAACGTTTGACAAATTTTCCCAACGATGGATTCGTCGGCTCGCAACCTGTCTCCATGGATCGAGAGAATATGAAATTTTTAGCTCAGAAACCCTATCGAGTATCGTGGAAAGCCGATGGTACCCGTTATATGATGTTTATCAACGGTCGAAATGAAGTGTATTTCTTAGATAGAGATAACAGCGTTTTCAAAGTAAAAAAATTGCAATTCTTTCATCGTGGCTCGAAGCAGCATCTCACCGAAACGTTGCTAGATGGCGAAATGGTCATAGACAAAGATGGCGATAAATGCTACCCGAGGTATTTGGTTTACGACGTGCTATTCATAAACGGTCACAACGCCGGTAGAGAACCATTTTTCCCCGATCGACTCAGAGATATCGCCAAAGAAATATGCGATCCGCGAATCGAAGCCATGAAAGACGGCCGTATACGAAGAGAAGAGGAGCCTTTCAGCGTAAGAGCGAAACCATTCTACGAAATAACCAAAACTTGCGACCTTCTAGGTGAAAAGTTCGCCAAACAATTGGCTCACGAACCGGACGGCCTGATTTTTCAACCATCCGAGGACCCTTATACTTACGGCCAATCCCCTAACGTACTCAAATGGAAACCACTTTCGCTGAATTCCATCGATTTCAAATTGAAAGTTTTGCCCGAAACTAGGGTAGGGTACGCGTTCCCCTACGTTGGTCATTTATTAACCTCCGATAATAACAAATTCGCCGAACTTAGCAAATGTAACAAAAAACTCAAAGCTTTGGATGGTAAAATAATCGAATGCAAGTTAGAAAACGGTCAATGGATATTTATGCGCGAAAGAACCGATAAATCGTTCCCGAATAGCAGACACACAGCTCAAGCTGTATTCAACAGTATTAGATTCCCTGTAACCGAAGGTACCTTGTTGGAGTTTATCGAATTGCATCGTTACAAAGATCCGATGCCACCACCAATGGCTCCTCCACCTAAACGTATCAAAACTAATTGAAACATCCACTTGCTTATTATTGTACTTGTAGTTTATACCTGTCTGTAAATACGTGCATGTAATCGCCTGTTTTTTGTGTAGAAAATTTTGTACACTTGACATTTTCTTTTTTATTGTAAAAAAGTACTCTTTATTGTTTTCCAGAAAAATTATAAAACGTAGTTGAATCGTAATTTGGCAGGATTTGTTTGAATAACAATTCATCGTTGTATCGATCTATTTGAATTTTTAAATTTTTAGCCAATTTAAGTCGCGTTTATCAATTTTCATATAGTAATTTATCATAATTTTTTTCAACTATGCACTTATACTTGGTGAGAATTAATTTTCTGGATGCTGAGCAGCTTTTTATTTAAAACCTACATATTGTATTTGTGATTTTCCAAGATTGTTGATAAATATAATTTATTTATGTGAAGTCGAACGAACTTCAGTTTTGTAGCATCTGCGTGTTTTTCATTTCCAAATGTACAAACTTGGGAAAAATTTCAAATATGACTAAAACAATGTCGAACGATTTAATGATCTGAATAAAAATCGTAATTACACTTCATTGCACAAAAATAGAATAAAACAGATGAATGATTTCTACATCGTTAAAAGTCATCTTCAGCGTTCGATACAGCTCTTCAGCTTATCCTCCAAATACTGCACTCTAGAAATTAGTTTATCTCTGGGGCTGAATTCGTAAAAAGGAATAATCATTACATGATAACCAGCATTTTCCAATAATCTATAATATAAAGCTGTTCTTCCATGAGGATCTTCATTAGTTCCACGACATACATCGTGATAATTCAACGCCATTATGGCAACTCTGAAAAATAAACCCCATGAGAAAGAATTCAATCGTTGGAAATAAAAAATAAAACAATTACTTTTGTTCTGTTTCTTCTGACCATTCGGATATTGTGATCGGTTGCGAGCTGTAGTTCAGTTGACATTCGAAATCTAAGCAAGAATTTCAAATGAACTACAATCTGATCGGTGAAAAAGGAAAATAGTAACAAAAAGCACAAACCGATTAAGAATCCCATATCAGTATTTACATCAGTTTTAAAATGCTGAGAAACTTCGTATAAATTCGCCAAAGTATCTTTGATGCAGTTTATCGTTGATTGTTTCTCTTTCGTCCTCACCAAAGGAACATCGAAGATATTCGAAGTTTTGGGTAATAATGGATCTGCAATGTTGATTGTGATTAATAATTGAAAAAATAGGATAGTTGAGTCGTTTTAAGAACAACGTACATTCGTAGCTACTTCCTAGTTGTTGAGCAGCTCCGTTGATGTTTAATAATTTCATTTTGGTAACAACGTGAATATCACCTACAACAATCGTACACCATTTTCAGCGAATTAACCTTTTAAAACCTAGTACAAGAATAACAACATGAAAATCTACCATCTGAAGATGTCAATTTACTAATGAAGGTTGGATTTAGGACTGATTTTAGTAAATCTTCGTCAAATTTCTGTAATACTACCAAGGACCATACTAGATCTAACCAATCTTGCTGCCTATTCATTTCGTGTTCGTTCAAAAAGGGTTTAAGTAACTAGAATAAATTATTAATTTTAGCACATTGTTGATTTAATTAACAAAATGACTCGATTGTTGAAAATTACTTGATGAATGCGCAAGAATTTCTCCGGAATATAATTTATATTAGCCAAGGTTAATACGAGAGAAATATATTGTTTGGCTTGACAAATAGAAGAATTTTCCACTATCCAATTACACAGGTTCTCAAGTAATTCTGAAAACAAAACGATTGATTTTAAGTTCAATACGAAATTTAGCTAAATATATTCTTTAAAAAAAGTTAAGAACCTATATCTTTATATTTTAATATCCCAACGCTCGTAACTATTGAACTGACTACATCAGGTGTCTTTTTAGCTTTCGAAGCAGCATTTTCTAACGAAGTAGTAATATCTGCGGTAACTTTGCTTAATAAAACCTATGAAAAATGAATTAAAAAAAAATCAATAGTGAAATTTAAAAACTCACAAATGAGGAAAAAAAATTATATCTACTTCATCGGGAAAATTCAATATAGCGCAAGCATAAAACACATCAGCAGCTTGTTTCAAGTCCAAAGTTTCCGTTGATCTGCCAATATTAAATGCTAAAGATCTCAAAATAGGAGTCGATCTTCTTCCTTTAATAGCCAAATTATTCATAACCTGGATAATTTGAAAATTTTATAATTTACGTGTACTCAAGATGTGAAGAAAGAATATACAAAATGTAACACAAATCATTACTTTGACCATTTGCGGTAAACTAATCGAAGCAATAAGTTTAGCAGCATTTTCATCGGCAGTAACACCGAGTATGACAGATAAATCACCTAAACCTTGGTCAACCCCGGTCTGACCTAATGATCGGCATACTTTCACGTATCTAACATCGTTTTCAAAATCAGACATTTTAATTTTACCCAAACCGGCCCAATCGGCCAATTTCGAGACGATCTGTAATTCAAAAGAATAAATTTAATCAACAAGGCTGAAATTAAACTGATTACTTATTAGCATTTGTCACTGTACTAACTTTCAAAGCATGATGTTTAGAGACATGATTATCGGCGATTGAAAGCAAGGCGTCGACATTCTCAGCTTTGGCAATTAAAAACGCCACCTCAGATGGTAAATTGCGCTTGGTTGTAACTGATAATTGTTTCAAAGAAGCAAATGCAGCAGCGACCGTTTTCGATCGTTCTTTATCCGATACTTCGGCTTCTACAGCTTGCTCAGGGTTGACTTCTGCACCACTAACCGTAGAACTTGCGACGCTATGGACATATTTCGGGATTTTTATAGCTCGACGAAGGCTCGACCATCGTAACATTGTAAATAGAGTGGAGTTATTTTGAAATTAAACCTGAAACCGGTGTTGTATGAATAAGTGGTGTAAGTATGCTACAAACTACTTGAAAAGGTCTATCAAAAAATGAAAACTTACTTCAGTGAAATAAAGATTTTTGGATTAGTAACGTAGAATGTTATACATTTTTACACGTTTTCACCAATATTTACAATTGAATCGGGGTTGATTTAAAATTTTGACATTGTCAATCGAATTTAATCAAAAATCGGACATTACATTATTTTTTATCAATTTTACAGTTTGGTGAGTTCTGAAGTGCTGAAGGGAAAAGAAAGCACCAGATTTCAAGATACTACTTTGCACATTATTGGGTATAATTTTGCGTGGAGGTAAATAATTGATGATTATCTCAGTAGTCAGTAGTTTTCAATTTCAAATCCTGCATAATTCATAATTGCTATAATAATTGAAACGAGAAAAATTTTAATCACAATTATTATTACTTAGCGTAATCAAATTATTACTAGCATTTTAACATTTTTTTACCTAAATTTTACCAGTACCATTGTCATTGTACCATGTACCACCTCAACATCAAAACTAGCTCACAAAACGTGAAATATAGCGTGCTCCATCCCATCTCGACCATTGTATCTCGACAATCTCGACAACGAAAGGAAACAACGATAAACAATCGAACCACCTTTCCTGACTTTACAGAAAATTAATTTTCGTTTTTATTTATTGAAATTGAAACAAACGAATTGGTATGTATCTTTAAAAACTTTTAATTAGTATAATACATTGAAAAAGATATCAACTATTGAATTTAGTTCAATTTTGTTGATAAAAGTAAACTTTTCATCAAAATGATGAAATGAATGAAAGTAAATTCCACAAAGGACGCTCATGTTGCCAGTGTAGCCACTTTCTATTCCACTGATTATCGTTTCCACAACAACTCAACAACAAGAGAGAAAATAGAGAATTCAATTTTTTGAAATTTGAATTCGAAAGATCAACTTTTTCGTTAGGTTAGATTATAATGCCGCCGAATGATGAATTTGATAATAATGTACAAAATTTAATATTTTAATGATTTTAATCCTTAAAATTCATAATATCAAGCTTTTGTATGATTAAACTCCAAGAATAGAATATGTTTTCGTCGTAGAAGTTCTAATTTGCGGAGGTTGTTTTTGATAACGGTTTCCTTTTTCTGCTTGTATTTCGTCAGTTAAAACTCAAATTTTACATGGCTGGGGATAGTGATATAGAAATGATAATACCTTCTGACGTGAATATCGACAAATGCAGAAAACTTGCGAAGAAGCATTTCGATTTAGTAAGTGTTGTGTGCTATCATCCCATGTTTAACTTTTCATATTTCAACTTTTGTTATTCCAGGACCTGCATAGTACGGCGCTGTTTTGGGCCGATAAAGTATGTTCTTTGAGTAATAACGAGCCTCACGACGTTTACTTTCTTGCAAGATGTATGTTCGCCATGAAACAATACCGCAGAGCGATTTTAGTGATACAGAATATGGGTTTAGAAAAGGTAGGTAGTCTAAGAATAATTCAGCTTCTTTCTTCCAGAACCGTAATTTTAGCAATTTATTCATGTTTCAGACCGATATTTATTGTCGATATATCGTAATAAAATGTCTAATCGAAGTAAAAGAGTATTCAGAAGCTTTGAGTATGTTAATGAATGAAGACGTCGGTGATAAAAAGCATACTACGACTTCTCGTACGTTTCAGAACTTGGATCAAGACTCATTGATCAATCTCTTTAATGCACCTGAAGAAGAATGTGCCAGTGTAAGTTACTATAATCTATTAGAGATGATGTTTAATAAATTTAGCATCGTTTAATTTATTATAGTTGCGAAGCGCTTTGTTGACGTTGAAAGGCCAAGTTTACGAAGCGTTAGATAATAGAAATTTAGCAACAGACTGTTATAAAGAAGCTTTACGTAATAATATTAACTGCTTTGAAGCGTTGAACGCCTTACTACAACATGGGTTAATGACTAGTTTAGAAGGTAGGAGTTACTTCAACAAGTTTTTACTATTCTGTCTATTTTCACTTCTAACTTTTGCCTTTTTTTCAGCTCAAAACTTATTTGAATCATTTTCATCTCAAGAAAATAGTGATAGTGTAGAAGATGTCATAACAAAACCACTTTACCAAACTTTGCTGAGATCTTACATAGGCGATAGCCTGTTACCTCCGGAAGTTTCTATTAATTTAGCACCCGCTCTTGAAACTAATTCTGAAGTGCTTGCTTCGGAAGCAGAAAGATTATATTTCAATTGTTCCTATAAAGAATGTTTCGAATTGACTGAGATGTAAGTGTGGGGAGAGTAAATTTAGAATTTTTTAAATATTACCGAATAACCATTTGTAATTTTTTCTTCCAGAGTATTAAAGAAAGACAGATATCACGTGAATTGTTTAATGACTCATATTGCTTGTTTAGTTGAACTTGGGTATAGTAATAGTGAGTACTAGGCTAGTACCTATTTTGCTTAAAATGCTTTACTTTGTGCTCATTTAAAATTTGTTCGTCACAGAATTATTCTACCTGGCTCACGAATTAGTTGATGTACATCCTGAAGCAGCCATATCATGGTTGGCTGTGGGATGCTACTATTACTTGATAGGTAAACACGATTCGGCGAGAAGATATCTCAGTAAAGCAACGTTGGTCGATAACATGTTTGGTGCAGCATGGTTAGCCTACGGTCATTCATTTGCTGCCGATAACGAACACGACCAAGCAATGGCAGCTTATTTTAAGGCTTCTCAACTCATGAAAGGGTACATAAATTTTCAACAATTTCCCGTTTATTAGAACAACGATTAATTAGGCTTCAATTTGCAGATGCTACTTGCCGTTGTTATACATCGGACTAGAATGCGGATTAACGAGTAATACAGGGTTGGCAAATAGATATTTCCAAGAAGCGAGACTCTTAGCTCCTAAGGATCCATTTGTGATGCACGAAATGGGTGTTATAGCGTATCAAAATCATAGGTAATCGAGTTACGATCTACATTGTTTTTTTTTGAGTCATTCTGTAATATGCAATGAAAAAATTCTAAATTTAGGTACGATAAAGCTGAGCATTACTTCTTGGAAACTCTAACTCGATTGAAAGAAGTGAACGAACCTTTACTGGCAGATAAATGGGAAGCTTTGTTTAATAATTTAGGCCACGTTTCGAGAAAATTAAAAAAATACGATAAAGCTCTAGAATACCATCAACAAGTACGTATTTTAATTTTTATTCGTAAGTTTATCGTGGATAATTCCTTTAAAGGATTCAAATTTTTACTAGGCTTTATTATTCGCTCCATTGAATGCTTCTACGTTGACTTCCATTGGCTTGGTTCATTCGTTGTGTGGAAATATCTCCGAAGCTGTAGAAACGTTGCATAAATCGTTAGGTTTGCGCAGAAATGATTCGTTCACGACGACTTTACTAAATTACGTAATCGAGCAACTAGTTGATCATGAAGAACCTTTTGAAGGTATGTGTTTGTTTAGGCGACAGCGACATTTTCAAAGAATTTGTGTTGAAATTGATGTTCTTTTCTCAGGATCGCAGTTAGTTGAGAGTATTAAAATAACCAGCGAAGAGCATAAACCGAAGAAAACTCCCTGGACTCAGAATATTGAAAGTCCTAGTAATATGCTTGTTGAAAATGAGAATGATCAAAATTATTCATCCGTTGGTGTAGATACAGAAACCGATTGAATGTCGCGTTTCTTTTTTTTCTAAATAAATAATGTTGTTTGGTTTCGTTTGTTTGGAAACATCTTGACTAATAATAGGGATTTTTACCTAAAATCATATTCTTGCCTAAAAATAGCGCTCTATCTAAAAGAACGTCGGAAAAGAAAGTTCAGTTCAAAATTCCATTTCCAGTATGTGTTTTATTTAAGAATCCTTTATGACATTTTTGTGTTTAACGTGAATGGTTGGTAACATTATTTACATAAACCTAATTCATTCAGTGTTACCACTCTTGATAATAGAAAAAGATACCGTTCAGCGATATGCTAGCCTATCCACCTACCTATCTATTGAAATGCAACAAATTATTTTGCGCATGCGCAGATGAGTCGGTTTACACGGAGTATTTGAAAATTCTTTGCCTGGCAGCACTGGCGGACTTTATATCTTTTATGTCGTACCTGCACCCTGGTAGTCGTACTATACCCAAAATTTGAAAATGAAAATTTGTTTGTCATTGTCATCCTAACTTTAAATTAACATCTCTGAATTTTTGTGTTGCTTTTATTTGGGTGCAATTTCGAAGTTTCAGTGTTGAAGTATTTTTGTTCGTGCATATCTATAAGTTAACGTAAATTGTCGACTGAAGTAATCTACAGCAGAATGAATTGTTGCTTTTGAATATCTAACTGCGTCGTCGCCATTTTTCCTGTGCCTTAATCATCGATAAACGAAGCAATTACAATACAGTTGTAAGTATTTTTTGGTGAAAAACATTTGTTCGTGCAATATAATTGTTAAATTGTGAGTTAATTTGTGATTAATGATAAAATCTTGGTTGGAAAAACTATCGTACGTCTACTAATTACGCCCATTTGTTACTTTTTGTTATTTGTTTTCAACTTGAAACGTAGTTGCATTATGTGTTTGATGATGACTGGATTCGATTTCGTTATGGGTGTATTGTGAAAAGTTTTCTCAATTTGGAATAATTTTTTCTATAGGTGTGATTTGAAATTTATAAATTTTCGATTAATCCAGGTAGGCGACTATTGTTCAGGAATTTTATCGATAACCTATTCGAATACGATATTGATAATGATGTAAGAAACTCGTATAGTCGAACATGTTGAAATTTTATCATTGGCGCATTTTTTCATTTTGTTTTACGTTGTTTGAGAGTGTCCGTTTTTAAAATAATTCTTGGAGTAGGTAATAGTATAGGTTGAACGATAAAGTAGTGTTTCCATTATCCACATTCCTTTGTATTCGTCAAACTGATGAATTTGTAATTGTAATTCTATCCGTGTTCATTATCTATTGTTTAGATTAATGATCTTCGTATACTGTCAACCAATCCAGGTTCCGAGCCTAATCCATTGAAAATAAAATTTCATCTCGAACCTGATCGATATCTGCATTCGATTTCGCATTATTCCATCAGTATTATTTTCCTTCGTCGAATGGGCATTTCGCTCGTCGTTATCAGTAGCCTGAAGCCAGAAGAGACGCGAACTTGTGCATAAATTAGTTCCACTCGTCGTATTTTAAAATTAACCTACCCATGCTACGAGCGAATTCACTATCAACAGGAGTACTTCCCTCGGATATAGTTTCCTTTCCTGTTAATCGTCATCGTCTCGATTATCGTTATGGCCTGTCCACATTCTGAAACTATTATCCATTACCAGCAGGTAAAAGATATTTCGTCGTTCATGCCGCGATTCAAACTTGTCATCCAGGAAGTATCGTACTCATCATTCCCCTTGTTCCACGAAGGAGAAAAAAAAAGGCGAGCATTTGGAAACCCGAGCGCTGGGTCGATTAATCAAGAATAATGACTTTCTTTGTTAACTATTCCTCGTCGTCAAGGTTATGGCTTCGTGTTCGTGGCACCGCAAGCGACTCGACGCTGTGATCAATTTGAACTACGAATCGAATTCGATTAAGATTTTGAATAACTTTCTACCCAGCTGTTAGCCCACGTCTCGTAGGTACTTAACGTTCGAGTTCAGCTCGAGCTGTTTCCGCAAAAATATTCATTTCTAAATTAGGTACGTTCGAGAACGTTAACGATGGACTTTGGAATTGATATCGTTGCTAAACTTAAATTTTCTTATTTTTATAGTGCATTTTCATTGTTTGTTCGGTTCCCTACGTGTTATCAGAAATGATACGAATGAGAGGAAATTAATTTGTTTTGGTGGTTTCATTTGACTAGTTTGAAGATTCTAAACATGGAGAAATTTATCGATAGGAATAATTGAATGCGTTATTTGGGAGAGGAATGAGCAACTCTCGTGGGATTGTTTGAAATGTCCTGAGTTTCCTTATCTTTTTGCTACTGGTTGGATTTTTCGTTGGATTTCACCTCAGTTGGTATGAAATTGTGGATACAAAAGTACCTTCTTTATTTCACAGTGTTGGCATCATTAATTCATTATCGAATTTGTGTTAAGATAAGACTGAATTATTTATGGCAATGAGTTGAGGTTTTCCTCGTAAAGTAGTGATAAATTTAAAACGAAACAATAATTGTAAACTACAAAAACACACGTGTCACGAATATTTATAAACCGTCAGAGAAAATGAAAGTTTTTGTGCAATCGAAAGGATAAAAGAGATTTTATGATTGGTTCGTACTCTTGTGACGTATTTTTCAAAAAATGATCCAAGGTTGTATTTTTTAAGCCTCCCTTTCCTGAGTTTCCAAAAAAGCTCTGTAAGGGTGTACCAAAAGGACCTAATTTAAAAAATGTTCCAACAAAGGTTGTAGATTGAGATCTTTGGAATAATTTTGCTTATTATGAACAATTTTTTATTAGACAAGCTCCTTTACCTCCCATTTCGCATAATAGGTGCATATATAAATCACTCTAAAACTTTACTTGTACAGCTTGCAAGGAAGAGGGAAAAAACAGCTTTCGTGAGATGATTATTTGTGAAAAATGGAACCTTAGCTCATTTTTTTCGAAGTACGAGTACGTCCTAGTTTATGAATCAATGAGTCCCTTTTAACTAAGCTTTCGATCGCACAGAACTCCCATTTACGATTGCACTACTCTGGAAAATTTAAAATATTGATTTTTTTTATGTCCAATTGCCCAAGTTCTGAATTTTGAGTTCTTTTCAATGAAATTATTGCAATCTAAAAATAGATTAAATTTAAGATGATATTTTTCAATTTGTTATTACTTAGATAAATTTTTCACAAATTTTCAATTCGGTAAATTTTGAAAAAATTTCAAAATCGATGAATTTCAAAAAAAAAATTGATAAATTTTTCACAAATTTTCAATTTGGTAAAGTTTGAAAAAATTTCAAAATCGATGAATTTCACACAAAAAAAAATTATTTGTGATTCTTACAATCAATTTTGATTTGATTTTGATTTTTTAAAAAAATGTCAATTCCATAAATTTCATCTAATATTTTAAAGTTTACTTTCACAAAGGTTTTCAATTCGACAATTTTTCACAGATTTTTAATCTGACAGCGTTTTCAAAAATTTCAAAATTTGACGAATTTCATTAAAATTTTCAATTTAATAAATTTTGATAATTTCAATTTCGTAAATTGAAAAAAAAATTGACGAATTTTTAAAAAATGTCTAAAAATGGATAAAATATAAAAT
Source organism: Trionymus perrisii (assembly GCA_900050545.1). Classification (NCBI taxonomy): domain Eukaryota; kingdom Metazoa; phylum Arthropoda; class Insecta; order Hemiptera; family Pseudococcidae; genus Trionymus; species Trionymus perrisii. The sequence goes on along the minus strand of FIZV01066203.1, from coordinate 450 downwards.
TATAATTTTTCAATTTGATTATCTAGACAAATTTTACACAAATTTTCAATTCGGTGAATTTAAAAAAAAATTCAAAATCAATGAATTTCACAAAAAAAAAATAATTTGTAATTTTTACAATCAATTTTGATTTAATTTTGATTTTTTTTTTTAAATTTCAATTTGATAAATAATCTTATCTAAAATTTAAAATTTAACGAATTTCACAAAAGTTTTCAATTCGACAAATTTTTATAGATTTTCAATCTGACAAAGTTTTCAAAATTTGACGAATTTCTCAAAAATTTTCAATTTTGTGAATTTTGATGATTTTTAATTTCGCGAATTGAAAAAAAAATGACGAATTTAAAAAAATTGTCAGTTGGTAAATTTCACATTCAAAAATATTGCATTTTGTACTTAATAAAAGTTTTTTTTTTTTTTTTTTTTTTTTTTTTTTTTTTTTTTTAT
>FIZV01066191.1:0-12203 GCA_900050545.1 Trionymus perrisii | reverse complement strand
GGGGAAAAAAAGAGGAGGGCCCGTTTTTTTTCTCCGTTTAACGTTAATTTTTTTTTTTTTTTTTTTTTTTTTTTTTTATTAAACTTGTAAATATACCACTCCGAGTATACTGTAGTAACGGAAATTTCTCCGAGTATGTAGGTAACTATCCGTGCGCATGGCTACTACCTCTACATACGGTACCGTACACTAACCGTGCACAAGTTGTGTATGTAACACTGTTACAACCTTATAACAGATGTAGACGAAGACGTAACTTGGTAAAAATTGTTTCTAAAAACAAATATGAAAAGAGAAAAAAATGAATAATTTTACAAGTTGAAAAGTTTTTTGTTAATACCTATTATAATTATAATATAATAATAATAATAATAAATGCCTAGCCGAGTTGAATAATAAAAGTCTTCTTACACGATGCAGGAAGAAGATTGCGTTTTGCAAACGTTATCGATACCGGACTGCAAGTTGAAATCTGATCTGTATAGTTTAATCAACGCGCTCGGAGGAAATCAGTGTTTAATCACATTGGATATCAGGTAAACGAAGCTAGAAGCTACGTAGCACCTCTACCTAATCGTACGTTCTCGTTTAGGTATTACAATGCACATGTACTATACTACTATACGTACGCGTATAGTGAACTACACTGGTTACGTTACCTTAGGTACCTCTACCTACCCATGTACCTAAATTTAGCCGATCGATTTGCAATGTTTACAGCGGCAATTTGATGGGAGACGCCGGCGCCAGATTACTAGGCAAGGCTTTGCAAATAAACGCGCATCTCAAGAATATCTCGTACGACCGGAATAACGTTACTTTACAAGGTTACGCGGATCTGGCTTACGCTTTGGAAAGGTATAGTAAACTGTACCCATTGTACGTAACGTAACGTACTACGTTCACGTACATAGACTTACTTAATGCGTATTGCGTACCGAGTGCGACGCACTGTCCGTGTTAGGTGTTTGTCGCTCTATTAGGCCTAAAATTACGTCGTCAACTCGTAATTTTCCCGGCAAAAGTGAATTTTTTATTTGCGGTTTGAACGAGACTTCCGGCTAAAGCTTTTTCAACTGCACAACTCTTTCGAAATAATTTTATCGAAAGTTGTATTTTAAATACATTCATAAAACATATGTACGGTACGATACGAGTACAACGATTACCTACGTATCGTATACCTAAACTTTCAAAAGTGTTGTTTTTTAAGAATAATTTTGCGTAACTGAAACTGAGGTGAATGAATGATTTCCCACGTTACTTGAATCATGTAGATGCCTGTGCCTGTGCCTGTGCCTGTGCCTGTATCCAAGTGGGAAGATTGAATACTACCTATTTTGAAATTTTTGAATGTTTTTTTCACACCTGTTTTGAAGTACGGTATTTTTGACGTTTCAACTACAGTTTTTTTGTCGCTTAAACGGAAAATACCGTAGGGTAAAAACTGCAAAAAAAAAAAATAATAATAATAATTTCAGTAAGATTAAAATGCTTATTTTTAGAAAATTGAATATTTCGGTCGCGCACGCAAAATTATGGAAAAGAGGTTCTTGAAAAATTAAAAAAATTCTTTCGCAACCAGAGTTTTTGAAAGTTGTTGGTACATATGCTTATGAGATCGATTTGATACCTACTTGAAAAGTTGACTTTTTTTAGCGACAAATTTTTGTAAATCAGCTCGTTGTCGTTACGTAGATATTGGGTGATACGTTATGAAACAAATCAACTTCAAATCTGGCCTGTATCACGTTGCCCAGTGGCTCGCCTAATATACCCCAAGGTTGGTTCAAGTAGCCTAGCCGGCGGCTATTCGGATTCGGATTCGGATTATTTTTCAATTTGGAACAGGGTAGCCGCGTCAAACTGTCTACTTGCGTAACCGTAACTGAATTACCTACCCATTTTATTCAGACGCTTCAATTAATAAAGTCGATGCGTGTCGAAGCCAAATTGTGAATAGCTAAAACATAAATTTTAGCCTGATGATCACGTTCACGTATACTCGTATTACAGCTACGTACACGTACGTAATTGTTTAGAACCGGGTACCCGATTCCAGTTGAAAAGCGAATCCGATAGCCGGTTCTCAGACTCGGACCGGGTATTTGAACAATCCTAGTAACTCATACCTACCACCTATACCGACTCGTAGTACGTTACTTAGTAGGTCTAGGTACGTGTACGTTACGTATACCGCCGTGTAGCATTAGCCATTAGCTATGTCGCGTATTGCTGATACTTTGCTCTGCTCGTATGCGTACACAGTAACTATACGCTGAAACATATGCCGTTTCCCGTTCACGATATCGTCGCTTGTATGAAAATATCGACGGAAAAAACGGAAAATATTATGAAAAAGATTCAAGACGTGCTACATCGTAACGTATCTCCGAAACGATACCATAACGGACACGCGTATCGTTTACAGCAGGTACGAAATGAAGGAATGGCCGAGTCGCGTCGCAACGTACTACCGAGTATCGAACTATACGGTCGTATAAGTCACGAGTACATCAACGAGTATCTATTCTATAGCTATTTGCTCTAGGTAGTACTAGCTAGGTATAGCTAGTGGCTAGCAGCTACTATCTAGAAGCTAGATTTACGGTTATACTCGTACATGCGACGCGACGCGACGCGACGCGACGCGACGTGCGGTGACGTTCTATATTACGTTACCTATGTACTTTTTTTATGATGCGTAAATAATGGTATCGTCGATTGGTGATCAGTGATCACACCTAGCATCTACTGTATCTACCTACCTACCGTCGCGTCGCGTCGCGTCGTACCTATTTACGTAGGTACTCACTCACGTATGTTTGCGATCGCGCAGGGCTTCCTGTTGAGTTCCACTCAACACGTAGTCGATAAGTTGGTCAGTCAAATACAAGAAACGCTTAAATGTGACTCGTCGTCCGATAGTCGAAACAGTTACGATTTAGAATACGCCTCTAGACTGATACAAGACGCTGAAAATTCCAAGCACGTGAGTAGAGTAGAGTAGACTTGGACTTTGTCGCCCAATTTTCCTTTCATTTTTACCATTTTTGCCTCTGGTCGTTTGATCGTTATTTTTTCGATTGTGTTGCGCAGCTACTTTCGTGTTTACACGATGTAATATTGAAAAATGAACAAAACGTCGCAAATCCGGTCGACTCGAAGCTGCGAAATATCAGCGACGATCTTCACGCCGCCATTACCAACTATTTACAAGTACGTATACGTCGCACGTAGTACGTTATGTTACGTAGGTACTTACACTTACGGGTTAAAAAGTAGTTGGAGCAGTTGCCGGCAAGATCTGTCGTAGTCGTAGTTGAGCGTTTCCTTGTGGGTGGGTGGGTAGGTAAGTAGGTAGGTAGATAGATTTGCAGAGTACTCTCTGTAGGACGACGAGACGCGACGGATTTTCGATAAAATGAGTCGAGTCGAGTCGAGTTGAGTTGAGATGCGGGTGGCGGCTCAACGGTATCAAGTCAACAAACTATAAACACACGCTGCGGTTCCGATTTCGGATTTCACCTTTTCAAAAGCATCTCGTCCCACCCCGATTTCTTTGTACTCGTAAATCATCGGTCTGCGTTTTTCTTTATTTACGTACACTATTACACAATAGGTGCCTCTGCCTACATAGGCGGACGAGGTAGTCGGCGGATAGGTATTTAAGCGCTTCCTAATTTTAGTTTTTCGTTGCCGTTGCCTTACTCTTTTCGTACTCGTATTAATTTCAGGACACGATGGAAAATATTATCAAGTGCGCTAAACAAGAATGCCCGACAGTTTTTGAAAACGAACAATTTCAAAGTGACGTTAAGACTTTGGCGATTATGAAAAATTACTTGGAAAATGAATTCGTACGTTCGTGTATCGTCGAACAAGCCGGCGCTCATATTATGAATAAGATCAAGTGAGTTGGCGCCTGCGCCTGCGCCTGCGCCTGAATTTTCTTTTTTGTTTTTGTTTTTTTCACACCTGACACCTGATACGTATGCGTATGCGTACTGCGTAGGTAGAGCTTGCGCGGGTGTTTACTCGTACCTACTTTTATTTTTCGTCTCGTTTCAGCGACTTGAATTTAGCGGTCGCCGCTCACGTATCCGATAAAGTTACCGACGAAATCATCGAATCTCTTTCGACTTGTACTCGTTCGTTGGTGAGTCTTGACTAAAACTAAAACTGCGTACGTAGACGTACTAGAACTAGGGCTAGGGCTAGGACTAGGGCTAGGGCTCGGCTACGAGTAGTTGCCCAGTCGCTAGTCGTAGCCTACTTGGGCGTGATTTTTCATCGATTTACGCACTCGCAGAGCCGAGACGGAAGTAAAAATAGATCTCTGACGCCGGACGTTCTACGGTGCAAGCTGCGAATGGGTTCGGGATCGGGATCGTCGCATTTGGACCACTCGGATAGTCTTTCTAGTCTTCAAACCAACGATCGTTCTCCCATTGTGAGTACCTTAACGCGTCTACGTTGCACCTTGTTAAATGATATGCATTTGTATTTGTATCTAATTACAATTTGATCCTCGATTCTGGATACCTAGACCTACCTACCTGTACCTACCTATTCGATTAATCGAATGCAATTTTATCGATTTCATTTGTATTTTTTCATTTTCTTTTTTATCGCTGTTACCGCCGTTCGATATGTGGGATTTTTAGTTAGAATATTTGAATTTGGTGAGTGTGACGTATGTCTTGGACGAGACGTTGTCGTCGTCGTCGTAAATGATACCTACCTATATTTTTTTTAATTGTTCGAGTAAAGATGACGAGAGCGTGCGAGAATAAGTACGAGTATACGTACGCGTAGTCGAACCGATCGATTAATTTACACCTACCTATAGGTAGGTACCATTCTGTGAGTACCTAACCTAACCTAACCTAACCTACCTACGTGTGTATAAATAGTATACTCGTATGTACGTACTACGTAGTATGTAGCGTATCTTTGTACGTAGGTACTATCTAGGCACCTACCACCTACCTACGTACGTGCGTATTAAGAAACAAAAGTGAGATATCGCTTTCAGTACCTACATACGCTACGTACGTATAAACTGAATAGGCGCGTAAAAACAAAAACGAAACGATCTACTCGTACGTAATACGTAGTGAAAATTCATTTCAGGCTACGCCGCATTTAACGTTCAAAAGGATAAGCATTCATGGTAAACCTCGACCAAAGTCAGTAGTCGATTGCGTGGAAGGCATGTCAGCGGACGACATTCCGGATTTGTTACCTTGCCTGCAATCTTCCACCGAAGGTAGGCCATCTACTTCACTGATGGTGCGTTGCATATTTATCGCGCTCGCTCGCGCGCGTACTTTATATGTACACGTGTAGCCGTAGCCTTAGTCGTACATTTATGTTACGTACGATTAGTAGGAGTAGATATGTACTAGTACTAGAGTGTCTCTCGTAGCCGAGCGTCAATTATTACGGCGTACCTTGTCTGGTGTATGCGCAGAATCTTTGGATTCGGTTTCGGAATTGCCTCGTAGCGTGAATCAGCAGTTGCAACATCTGTCTAAAAGTCGCCCAAAAAGGACGAAAACCAAGCCGCCGTCGAGATCGCATATACGCGCTGCAGAAGATACCGTCGATGTCGCCGCGTCGGCGGCAGCGACAACGGACGATGTAGCTGCCGCCGCCACCACGAACACGTTTTTCAAGTCTGGCTCTGCTACACCGTCTTCGGCGACGCCGCTAATTTCGCCCATTTCGGACGACAGGTATCACTCCGTTCTCATTCTACGTACCTGACATTATTTACGCTGGCGTTACTTTCGTCTCATCTTATTTGCGACTACGCGAGCGAGCGAGCGAGCTAACTTTATTTTTGGTTTGTTTTTGTTTTGCGTGCAGCGTTAGTTCGATTTTAACGGATGTCGTTACTCCTAGTCAAACTTCTCCCGTGAATACCGATTGCCGATTGGAATGCGATCAAGAAAGCCCCAATACAGCCGCCATCGCCAAATCCAATCATAAGTAAGTAGGCGCTACGCCCTAAGCTGCGCATCTGGTAAGCGTACTGATTTTTTATTCTTTTTCAACTGTTGTCGCAGTTCATTACCGAAAAAAAGCAGTCATTTGGAATTCGTCGAAGATGACGTTTCGCGTTCCAAGTCTAGCGATAGTTTGAACAAATTTTCTCAAAATCGCAGCGTCTCGCCTTTGGTTCGTAGAATCGCTACTTCTCAATTCTCCGCGCAAAAGGAATCCAGTAAGTGGCTTTCACGAAAAAAAAAAAAATTGAATATTTATTCCAAAATAGGTAAGTAAAATTATTGTTCCCGAGCGAAGCTAGAATGAAAAATTTTGTGATGAAATGATTTTAAAAGCTGAAATTTCGTAACTTTTAATGTGTCCGTCGTCGAGGATGGGCGTTCCAGACCGGGAACCTCTTCCCCTTCTTCCCCTTCAATATGCTACTGATCGGTTAACGCTTATGTTAGATGTACGACGACCGACGACTGTAAATATTACATCGCTGAAAGCGTTTCTTTTCCTTTTTTTCAGATTGTGCATGTATTAACAAAGTCTGCTCAGACAAGTCGCCGATAAGTTGTAAAGCAGCCGCAGCAGCAGCAGCAGCAGCAGTCGCTGATGAACGATTTGGTGGATTCGTCACAGTACGATATATTTGCACTGTAGTGTTATAATATACTAGATATTTACTCACTCACTTACTTATCGTAGATTGTAGCTAATAAGACAAACTGACATTCCGATTTCTTTGCCTATCTACCTAGTACGTTCACGTTCACTTTCACGTACACGTACCCGATTTTTTTCCTCCCTCTCTTCGCTACTTACATTCTTAGGTAATGTAAGTAGGTTCACCTCGGCAGTTGGATGTATTTCGTAGCCCTTGAAATTCGAGTAGAAGCGAAACGATTCGTCTTCTTTTTTGTAAATTCGTATCGTCGATATCATGTGTCGTTTCGTTTCAGGAACAACAACAACAACAAGAGCAAAAAAGTGAAAAAAACGATCGTAGCGCATTTGCGAACAAAGCAGCGTCCGCTCACGTCGGTTCGCCGCAAACCACGATAGCGTCTAAAGGGCAGTTTTCGAAATCGCCGTTAATTGCGCGTTTGTCGCACGAAGAAGCTGAATTCGCTCCTCGCGCTGACGGTGACGCCGGTGCTGGTGCCGGTGCAGGCGTTTGTTCAAATGCAAACGGCGATAGCATTTGCAGCAGTAATGGCGGCGCTGTTAAAAGTTGGACAATCGCGAGCGCAGAACCTGCTCCGGAGCCCGATAATGTCCCAGGTAAATCAGCGTCGATCGTTCGTTTGTTCGTTTGTCGATTGATTTGTTTTGTTTATTGTCTTTTGTTTGCTTGTTCGGCACACGTTTCGTTTCCGATAACCATTCGTCCACTCGTTAGAAAAGAAATCGGTACGAGAATTAGCCGCATCGTTGGTGAAACAATCCAAAGTCTCTCCGAACGATAAACGCAGAGTCGAAAATGGTAAGTACGCGTACGGTACGTTTACGCGACGCGAATATTGCGTAGTGCCATGCCGCCACGCCACGCCGTAACGAGCACGCACGCTTTGCGTGTTTTTACTCGCGCTTACGTAGGTACGGTAGCGTTAGCGGTAGCGGTACGCCTATTGGTTGCGTACGGTGGTCCCGTACGCGACCAGTATGTGGAGGAGAAGCGATTTAGCTGCGCTTTCATCGAGCTTGGTCGGCTTCGCCATTGCCATTGCCATTGGCATTGACATTGGCCTAACGTGTACCTAATACGTACACTACGCGCACACACTCGTAGTTTTACGCTTTGCGTTGCGTTGTATTTTTCTTACTTGATTAGGTAATGATTTGGTCCGATTGCGCCGTAATTTATTGCCTACTCCATTTATGCAAACTTGTCCATCTGAAGACGTTGACGTTTCAAAATGATTACGTTTTCGGCCGAGTCCGCCGGCTGGGTGAGTTTTATCAATATCAATACCTATTCGAATACCTACCTCGTATCGGCTAGCGACCATTTCTCATCTAGCTAGGCACTTGACTTACGCATCCTACCTAGTACCTACTCGTAGTACTAAAACAGGTAGGTACATATACCTACACCTACGCCTACGCCTACGCCAACTACCTACGCGTTGTTAGTTGTTATAATTATACTCGTCTCGTATACTTACACTAGAGCGGATGATTCCAACCATCCGTGCTCGTATGGTATGTGCAGCTGCAGACTGCAGTGTATGCTATTGCTACGGTAGTGGTTGTGGTTGTGGTTGTGGTATAGACTATAGAGGTAGTAGTGCAAAGTCGAAACTCGTTTGTACAATATGTACTTGTGATGTAGCATAAGCGCGTATTGTCGATACCACGCACGTGTAGCTGTAGAGTGTAGAGTGTAGATGCAGGTCTAGGTACTGATTATTCGTAGGTTTGAATTTGCGTCGAGCTCGTATGTATATGTATGTGTATATTGTATACTTGTATGTATAAATGTATACCTACACCTGCATAAAACTAGGTACTTAGACTTACGTATTTACCTATATCGTAGCGCAGCATGTGTATTGTGTGTACCATACCTAACCTTACCTTACCTTACCTTACCTTACCTTACCTTACCTTACCTTACCGAACCGAACCGAACTAAAAGAGACGTATTTATTTCATTTTTCAGACGACAACGATACGACGACCTCGTGAGAGAAGAAGCGCATTTTCTATTCGAATGTCACTATTCGCAGTTTCGTTGACGAGTCTGTTTGTGACCGTGTTACTCGTGTCTACTCTTCTAGCTACTAGCTAGCGATTCGAAAGAATCGCCGAGAACGACGGTATGAGAAATCTGCTCCGATATGCCGGTACATACGAATTCTATAACCAGTGGAGCTCGAACGAATGCAAATTCCAACCAACCAACCAACCGCCTACATAGAAACGAGACAGTTGCGCGGACAATTAAATGCTGGCCACTACCCGACGAAACGAAATACGCGCGCCTTTTCGAAATTTGTCGCCTTTCGGTTAGACCTGGCGTGGCGTGGCGTGGCGTGGCGTGGCGCTACAGTCGCGTAATGTTCGGCATTTACCCATATTGCCTATGTCTGCATCTCTAACCGGGCTCAACTTACGTATCCGGGTCCGAATAGGTATGGGTCCCGTGTCAGTTTTTTGCACACCCGTCAAACGCTTAGCCAACAGTTGCGTTATTCAGGCTATATACTCGTACCACTTCAACCTTGTTTCTTTCTTTTGCTAATTTTTTCGTATAGCGATTAGCGAACAAGTAGTACGGAGCCGATACCACGTACTCGGTTACGTGTATTAGCCGCGTATTTTCGAATTAAAAGATACCTACGATCGTCTAGACACGCGCGCGATCGCTACTTGCAAGTTGAGAAAGAAAATTCGCGCTTCAGCGGCGCTAGCGATTAGTACACGTAGGTCTAGGTACTGCGCATACAAGCAGATTACTTAGCTATCTACCCAGTACCCAGCCAGCCACCTACCTGCCCGCCTACTACTACGTTCGCTGGTTTGTAGGTAACTAATGTCTATCCATCCCCTTAAACGAGCGCATAATTACCTACGTATAAAGTGCCTACGTGTACGTACATATAGATAACTACTCTACCTTCGTTTTTTGTTTTTGTTTTGTTTTTGTTTTTATTTTGGTAAATTTACAGACCAACAGCATACGCATATAATGCCTATCCGTTGGGCGCACATATACCGCCTTCTCGCTTACAACATTATCATCATCATCATCATCATTATTATTACTATTATTTCAAATTATTATTATTATTATACTACTTACTACTACTACTATGTACTTACAGTACCTACTTACTGTACTTTGTTACGCGACGCGTGATCATTTTTTGCTTCTGTGCCAAAGCTCGCGCACGTGCGTGTATGTAAATTGTAATGTTTGCGTATGCGAATGAGAGTAGGATACTTTGTTCGTGTGATAATTTCTGATTTACCTAGTCCTAGTCGACGTATTTCGCTCGAAAATAAGCTCATATTTTATTTCGTTTCGACATACATTCCGTGTATCTAGTACCTACCTAACTACCTATCTACGCTTCGTGTATTATAATTACGCCAATTTTTTTATGCCTGCCCCCGCCCTCCGTCCCCGCCCTCTTCCTCTTGTTTCGTTTTTCTAGCGTGTTGTGTATTTAGCGGTATACCTATATGGATTAATAAAATGTGCGTTTAAATTTTTTGTACGCCGTGTATTTCATTCTACAGCTTGCGTTTACGAGTCGCGCGAGCGCGAGCGCGATTTTCTTTCACATCTGTTACCTACTCGAGCCTTTACTTGAACTGGCCGACGCGGACGCGACGCGACGCGACGCGACCATGACGAAAGTTTTGAAAATTTACATCTGCTAGAAACGCGACGCGACGCTATTGCAACGCGACGTTGAAAATTGTTTTCAGGAAAAAATCATTCCGTCGAAAGAAGAAGAAAAAAATTCACTTACACCGACACCGATTCGCGACTCGTTCGTCGTGAAATTTCACTATCTACTACCTAGGTAGGTTCTCGAGTAGGTAGCAGGTACTCTAGAGACGTAAAAAAATACGTACAGAAAAAAGTGCCTGTTCTCTGAAAGTGGTAGGTAGTGGGTACGAGCAGTAAAAAAGGAAAGTAAGGTCGCCGTTGGCCGTTGAGAAATGACAAATTAGGTACGTATAAGTAGGTAGGTATAGGTAGCTACTACCTAGTTACCTAACTGATGAGACCTGTAAGCCTACGTACAAACGTCAATGTGCGAGTCGCACTCGCATTCCTACATTTTGCGCAAAATTTTGCAACGCGACGGATACGCGTACAAGTGAAAAATGAAAAAAGCGGGAATGTAGCGCAAGGATAAGCGCAGTTAAGGTCTGTACGAGTACAAAATAGGCGTACCGTTTTAGCTAATTACTCGCATATTTGTTTTCAACGTCAGATTCTAAATCATTTTCTGGTATATCTATATTTTCAATATCTTTTTCTATCATTCTTGATAAAACACTCAAATGAGCTATAATATTTACCATTAATTTTTTATACTTGGTTTGCTTTGATTTAGGTAAATGTTGAATTTTATCTGAAAGTGGGTCCATTAGAGTTTCATATTTTGATCTTGTTCGTTCAAAAGGATTTTTAAAATACAGTAAATAATTTTTAAAATCAAACTCTTCTTTCACAACAAAAGAATTTTCATAGACTTCCATTTATAATAGATATTAAAATTTCAATTAGCATAACACCATCTACAGAGAAAATTTTCAACTATTTTGAATAAAAAATTTTTGATAATGAGAAAAAAATATTCGAAGGAAAATTTAAAAACTGAACATCACAGAAGTAATGAGATAACATATAATTGAGGTACAAAGGTGTAAAATAGTTATCAAAACCTCTCAAAATAGGTTCAACATGGCTGAAGTGAACATCGAAAGTTTATGTGATAGTTTTAATTTTGTTTTAAATAATATTATTAATGTACCTAATAATTGAAAATCCTTCTTCAAAGGATAATATTTTAAATAAAGTGATATCAGGTGAATTAAAAGTAGTTAGTGATTTGAAGCCTTATGTGTTGAAATCACTTGGATTTAATGCTGTCAGAAAAGCCACACCCAAAAAATTAGAAGGTGAAAATTTAAATAAATATTTAATTAGTCTTTGTTCTATTCAAAAAGTCGAAAATATTTCATTTCCTGATTATTCTATAAATAATTTGGATGTTTTAGTAAAGTTTGTGAAGAGTAAAGGTATTCCTTTACTGAAATTTAATGAAAGAAAATTATTCCATTACCAATGTCAATTAGGTCATTTGCTAAATAGAATGTTTTATCTACATAAACAATTCAGAAAAACTATCAAAATTCCATTCTATAGATATTTGAATGAAAAAGTAGACATTTCAGTCAGTTATGCTAGAAAACTGAGAACTGTAGGATCTTTATGGTTTGAATACAAAGGTTTGGGTCATTTAGCTATTTCATTCAATGAATTTTACAACAGAAAAAATGAAATAATATTACTTCTAAAAAATTATCCCAATATTGGTGAGTTTTGGAAAAATATTGAAGATGCTGAATTAGCTTCAGAATTTTATCAAGTGAGACGGTAGTCGAACCCCCGCCCTCCCATCCGAAAATAAACGTAACGTCCCGAACGATAACGACGACCGCCGATGACAGAGACG
>FIZV01066190.1:0-10221 GCA_900050545.1 Trionymus perrisii | reverse complement strand
ACGTTGCCAATTCACTTTTTCAAAAAATTCAAAAAACTTGAAAAAGAAACAAAATCTTTCCAACAAATTTTTCATTTCTAAAAGTTTGTAAATAAGTATGAGTAAAAAAAAAAGAATAAAAAAATTCTTTCAAAAAAATTTTTTGGAAAAATAATCCTCAAGTAAAAGAAAAAAAATTATTGATAAATTATCCTAAAGAAATCCTTTGAAGGAAAAATAATCTGTGTCAGAAAAAAAATTATTAAAAATATAATTAGCCATAAAAAATTTCTTTTAAAATTTTTTGAAAATTTTTCAATTTTTCTTGGAGGCAAGTACATACGTACGAAATTCTTTGAGAACGAAATCCTAAAAAAAAAATCCAAAAAAATATTTCAAAAAAGCGCTTGAATAAATCGAAAAATTTTTTGGCTAAAAAAATGTTTTTTTAACAGAATCTCTTGAAAAGTACTTTTGAAGAAGTTATCTAAAAAAATTTGTCACAGGCCCATTTTTAAAATTTTAACAAAGCTGCGATTAAAAATTTTTCTTTGAGTAAGTTCTTCTGAGCAAATGTAAGAAATTTTTTTTCGTAATTTTAAATCGACTGTCTTTATTAATAACGAAAAACACCCAATCATTCCGGACGACCCTCTCGAAATTTAAAAATTGATCACACTGATCCATAAAAACAATCTCACCAACTTAAAAAAAACTACAAACAAATTTTTGGAAAAAGGAAAATACTTCATTTTTTGTAAAATATTTTTTCTACTTTTCAAAAATTCATGACATAACTTATGTACAAATTACAGAATTTTAAAGAATCAAAGTACTGCTGGGAGGTAAAAAGGAATTGGAAAAGACCCAGTTTTTGAAATAATTTGCGTTTTTTTTTCTCTTTGAGCTTTTCATGTTTTTTTATTCACTTCTCAAAACCATACCTGGAATTGGAATTTTTCTAGTGCCTTCAGAATTTTTCAAGGGATAATTTCTAGAATTCTTCAGAATTTCGTAAATTCAAAAACTTTCACAGAATACTTCAACTCAACAAAGAATTTCGTTCTATTTAAAAAAAAATTACTGTTTTTGTTGTATTCTCTTCTTACAAATATAATAATTACGTGCACAATGTTAGGTAGGTAGGTACTACGTACTATAGGTACATTTTTTAGAATGAAAAAATTTCTGGAGTAAAAAGTTTCTCAATTTTTTTTTTTTTTTGGTAGTAAAAAATATGTTTTCTAATGCTTTCAGAAAAAAATCTCAAAATTTTCCAAAATAAAATATTTTTCAATGTTTATTGATTACAAATTAACCAAATATTCGTAATAATGGAGCAGTTATATATACTTTCTAACCGATGCGTACGCATATACCTAAATAATTCAAGAATTAATTTATTCACTGTGCCTCGTGACCAAAATTCAGTTTAAAAAATGAATGTGATATTTTTAGCTCATTTTGAAAATTTTAAAATATATCCACTTGTACCTGACAATAGATATGTACAAGTAGTTCAGTACTCTTTGCACAGTTTTCCTAATCGGTTTCGAAACGGGCAGCGAGCGTTCTTATGTTATTTATGTAGTTTAGTGATTGTTTTATAGATAAATTTAGGTACAGAAAATGTACTAGGTAGTATAGGTAGGTACTAGGTACAGCATTACCTTGTAGTAGATTGTAACTTCATCCGTGCTTGCCTGCCTTTCGTTCGTACTTCGAGATAATATGTCGTTGTTCTATTTGGATTCGACGGTTTTTAAATTTTTAATTAAATCACCAGAATTGGCACACGAAATGTTGATAATATTTAAATAGTAAATCTCTTCCTCTGTATCATTATATATGGGAGAATAACCACAGGTAATTTTGTAACCATGATAGGAGTATTGCACTCTGATAATCAAAACCTTTCCACACTTCTTTCGTTCTAAAGCACCAAAAAAGTAAGGTATGTATTTTTTGATTCTTTGCTCGAATTACTCTTGGTTTTCAAATGTACGGTTACAGTGAGCATAACAGATATACGTACCAATGGCTAAATTCATCAGCGTTATCAGTGGTAGTTAAGTTCTTACATTGTGAAAACTTAACTAAGTACCATTTTTTATTTCAAAATCCTCGATAAAACATCGTAAATTATACTTCCGTGTGAAGAATTGGTTCATACTTCCAAAGACAACTTGAAAAAATTTGGTTGTTAAGTTCTTTCAAAATCGCTAAATGGACGCATTCGGGGTGTTTTTTTGAAAGAAATTATATTTTAAACCTACTTCGTTCATATCTTCTCACCTTTTTTCTTTCTTTTTCTTTATTAAAATTTTTATCAGCCAACCAATAATTGCAAACTTGAGAACAAAGTTGTCAAAAAATACAAAAAACAACTTTACACTAGAAACACTAGTTATAAAAAAAAAAAAATCACTCTACACTGTAAAAACACCAGAAACAAAACACCGAATCACCAACACACTAAAATATCAAAAAAAAAAAAAATAAATAAAGTAGTGGGCATTAAGCTGTAAGACCGTATTAAGTATTTGAGACTTTAAGCTTTCGTATCCTATCAATTCTAAACAATTCTCGGTCAAATCGCAGGTGAATCTTAGTCTATTTTAGTACACCACACCTGTGCTAAATATAAAGCTAAGTTAACGTTCTCACACATACGATCAAATAAAAAAATAATAGTCATAAGAAAATAGGACTATGTTTGCTCGATCATCAAACAAAACGTTGAAACCCATTAACATAAATCTCGCGAGTAAGTTCTAAAATAGAATTAGTAGTTTCAATAGGAATGAAAGAAAGGCCGAACTTGAATATGCGAATTGATCCTGCTTGAATTATAAAAATGTAAATTTATTCCATTCATGTGGAACTCCAAGTGGATGGTTTATTTTAATTAATGAACATCAAAATAAATATCCGTTTCAAATATTTACACTTTCTTATCATATAGTTTATTAAACGTACGGTACCGGTTCCAAATCTACTTTTTTCGTGAGTGGAATCACGAAATCGTGAAACATATCATTGTAAGTAAATGTATCTAGTATGTTAAGTTTCGTTATAGGAATGTGAATGTGGCATAAACTAAAAAGCTGCAAAAGTTCGCTACAATGAGTACCTACTGCGAGGTTATATGATCCTGATATGCCGGAACAAGTATAAACTTCCTGTTTTACCGCAGCGACGATCGAATTTAACAAGGGGTAAAAAATGAAACGGAAGTAGATGTTCGAAGGGTTGGTGTTAGTTTGGAAAATTAATTAAATGGGGGGTTTTTCTGGATAATTATCAATTCCGGGTTGCTTTCTGCGGTGTATGCATGCATATCAAAGTAAATACACTTCGAAAGTATTGTGTGTTACAATTGAAATATTGATCTATAATTTTTTAAACACTTACCCATCGCTGTTCCTTTCAGGTGAGAATTAGAACCTTTTGATTTCTAATCACGCGAAAAAGTATACCACGAACTGCAGCGCACAAGGACAAGAAGACTGACCGCCCCGTTGATCTTTTATTAATACAGCGGTAATTAATAAAATAATGTTAAATAGAAGAAATTAATCAAAATTCTGAAATAATAAAGATAAGGCTCAAAGGCGGTACGGAATTTTTTTTTTTGAAAAAAAAGTAAAAGTATGAATGTCAATGATGTCAAACAGCCAAATCTAATTAAAACGATTTTTCCCAAATATGACAAACGATCGAAAAAACTTTTAATTTCAAAAAAAGTAAAAAAGTGATTTTTTAGAATTCCAGACTAAAAATGATGATCCTGAATTATTAAAATGTTTTCAATTCACTTCAGTAATAAATAAATAAATTGCTACAATAACTTCTTCAAAGAAAGAAAGAAATAATTATTGCAAAAAAAAAATTTAGAGTTTTGTCTTTTTTTTGTCCAAGCTCGGGTACGTATTGATCATTGATGAAATCGATATTCGGTTATCGATTTTTCTGACATTGAAGCGTCGGTTGAAGTAAATTCCAGAATTCCAGTGTTTCACGAAATGGCGTGATTGTTTTATTTTAATTTGTTCGTCAAATTCGTGAAATAAGTGTATTTAAAAGCGCGAAATGTTCAAAAACTGTGAATTATCGTAACTTCGAGAAGAGATAAAGTTCCAGTATTGCTTTATGCACGATCAATAATCGTTAGCTTTCGAAGTATTGGTTGTTCCTCTTGGTCTTCAAAGTGTTCGCGGTATTTTCTGTTGTCTAATTTTTTCATCTTGGACCTTGCTTGGACGTATGCTTCAAAATCTACTAGTTTTCTGTAAAGCAAACACCATTATAAACGTTCATCTCTACGTTGATCCTTTGCAAGACATCTACACTTCTACGAATCGCTGAACATTGATTAAACCTTCAAGTGAGTTCTCAATTATTTCACTCTTCACTCTATATCGTTCATATGACTTTATATGCTTTTACTAATTTGTCTGAGTAGAGTAAGTATATTTTAAAGGTAAACATAGCATCAAGTTCCGGTTCCGCCCAACGAAGTTTACAGTCAAAGGTATAAAATATGTGCCTAGTGTAGTGTTGTGTTACTGTGTTTCAATTTTCCAGTCGACGCTAGCTCGCGTTTTCAAGAACCTCCTTCTTTCTCACAACGCATGTCAACTTGAAACGAGCACAGTTATCAGTTGAGGAATATATTTTAATACGAGTCTAATTAAGATTAAAATGCCATATGTAGAGGGAACATCATGAAAGGGTACAATTTAGGCATAATTTTCAAAATTAAATGAACAGGTATACAACAGGTAAAATGAAAAACCAAAATTTATATCAGGAACGTATAACGCTTTAGAAAGTATTTTGTTATCTGAGCAGGTGTAACAGTACAGGTGAAATATAATATGAAGATGGAAGTAAACCTTACCTTTATATTGATTAGGGTTGAACATGCGCGTTATCTTTCCCATTTCAACAGCTGTCTGTGTTTACACGGTGTACTCTATATTTTCAAAGTGTTGAAGTGCGAAAACAAACTCATCTCTGTGAAGTTAAGATTAGTGCAATTGATTACAACTCTGGGTATTATTATAATTATTGTCACTAAAGTGTAATAAAAAAAAAAAAAATAGTCCAATTGCCGAGTTGAAAATTACAACGTATAAGCTTAATACATTTAATGCATAGATGCCCATACATGTAATTTACTTAAAGGCGGTATCATTATATCTCTTATCACAATAATACCTTAATTCCTAATGGGTATGATATGAGATTTTCGTTTTCCAAATAAGTAAAATAATATAAATATACCTTTCTCTTGGTTTAAATTGTAAATAATCTAAAACTCGATACATTACTGGCCTAATAATGCAGTATCACCGTAACGTGAAATTATGTATATTTTTTATGAAATTTTCTGCTTTAGAGATTTCCATAGCAGAACGCTCGTCGTAAATTTGTTCGTTTGGAGAACAACGATCTAGCCAAATTGAATGCTTAATTTAAACTAGGTGCTCGGAAGCTCGATCAAAGAATTGCGATTCCTTCCCGTAGGTATCTTTGTATGTAGAAAATACCGAAACATAATAAACCAAAAGTTATTCTTGTAAACTTTTCAGTGCGGAGAGAACACATTTTCGGATAAAATAAAGCGTAGCACATAATAAAAGTCTCGGTGGCCGGTTTAAACTGAAGGATGTTGAACTCCCAAATGAACTAATTTATTTCTAAAAATTTATAAAAGTAAACTACCTACCAGTTTAGAAAAGGAACCGAACGATAGGTAATAAATTTGAAACACGTATTCTAATTGGAAAAAATCAAAACCGAAGAAAGCAGATTCCTTCAATGACGTCATACTTTCTTCGCCGTTAAAATTCACACATACCTACCTGCCACCGATTCGTTTTCGTTTCGAAAATCAAATCTTTCAAATTATTTTAAACGAACTAAAAATCATCTATATTTGGAAAAACTGTATCGTTTGATTTGATCGAAACCTTTGAAATAATTCCTTTCGATATCGTTCTCATTTGTAAAATCGTGAGAACTTGAAATGATCGTAAAAAAATTGTATGAAATATTTTTACCTGAAAGATCGACGGAATCGCAATTCTCGCTGCATTCGTAAATTGAAATTATTCAAATACCTGGTTACTGTCGGTT
This sequence comes from Trionymus perrisii, assembly GCA_900050545.1. Lineage (NCBI taxonomy): Eukaryota > Metazoa > Arthropoda > Insecta > Hemiptera > Pseudococcidae > Trionymus > Trionymus perrisii. Next base: position 4,098 of record FIZV01066190.1, on the reverse strand, counting down.
TTATAAAATTTTTATCATTTTCTCAGTATGGAAAAGTGGGTATATTTTCTCGCTTTCAATTGAAGTATTTTCCAATTCTAATTACTTTCGCGTTGTGTGTGGTTCTCGCTGGAAAATGAGACGTTTAGGTCGGATTGTTAATTAGAAAAATTACCGATGAGCTAAATCTTTTGATACTTCCGGTCCTAATGTTACTAATTCGAATTTATCCGCATCGATAAATTATAGTTTGGTTAAAACGACTCAATCTTTTTTAAATCGAATTTTGCTGCTAGATTCGCGTATGTAATTTATTGGTCATCATAATTTTCAACTCCAACTGCGTAGTCATGTGTAGAGGAACCGGAACAAGATGAAATACTTGGCAATGTGGGAAAATAATAGTTTAAAGTTTATTACGATTTATACGTTCGATTGCAGGATAAGATTTCCTTGCGATCGGATTGCTTTAGTAAGAGGGATGTTTAGATTTTTATTTATTTATTTTGATAAAAATATATAGAATTTTTTTAACATGTGGGCTTTATGGAACACCCTGAATAAAGCATCGTGTTCAACATTTAACATAATTCGAGAGCTGCATATCAATTACCGGTTTCCGTATTCCAATTAATGACGTCATTAAATAACCAGTTTGTTTTATTTTTTTCATTTATTCATTTTTTATATAAGTTTCTTTCATCAAATATTAGAGTAAGAGTTTTAAGGTCAGGCAATAAAATTCTAATTAGGTATCTGTAAGCTCCTCTGAGGAATCAATCGGAACAATGGAACTCGTTGAAATTGGGTGAAACATAAGAGAAATTCAGGTAACCAGCAAGGTAATGTCGTTTAATAAACGAATAAAAAAAAAGTATACCCAAAACGACGATTATATTGAAATTAACGCGGATAAAATACGCATACAAAGTTTTTTTTTTTTTTTTTTTTTTGCGAAGATTCTAGTTCCGGTTTTGATAATTTATAAAAAGGAAGTATACAAGATCGAGGATTTTCTAGTTCAGATGATATCTCTGGAGAGATTCTGTTACCAGTCTACGGTACACATCTAGTGATTGATTTCCCATGGCAAAAAATCCTCCCAGCTTGATCTTGTCATAATGACAAACTGCATGTAGATGCATTTGAATCCCCAACAAAATGTTGCATGGTGCTTTTGGGTATCTTTTCTTCAAGCTGCGAATTATAACACTTCACTTGATATTTTGAGACATACGCGCCGAAAATAAGAGAAGTGGGACCACGAATTTCTGGTTGGAGGAAAGAACCGTTGCTTATAATTATCACCGTAAATTTCGTTCATTTAATAAGACGGTTCGTGTTATTTTTTTCGCCCAACATAATTTCTTCTTTCAAGAATTCACGTTATCGGTATTCATTATTATCGATACGAAACTGGTTGGATTATGATTTTATGACTTTGTTGTATTGTGCTTTATGTACGCTTATGTCATTGTTATACAAATTCATTTTTTTCCCTTGTCTAAATATTTTTTTATATTTTTCTAGGAGATCGCTTTCTTTGATCATTGGCCCAAGAGCTAACTGAAAATTCGATTCAGATATCGCAGGTATGTTGAAATTTATTTTTGGGTTTTTTAACTCTACAATGGCTGGGCCAAATCTACATTTATGAGGTGTAAAATACCTATATGCATTTATTTTCGCCGAAATATGCTCTTGAAACGAGCAAACACATAAATGCATATTTTTTTTCTTCAAAAAATTCACTCTATTCAAAGTTTTTTCCTCAATACTTTTAAGATTTTTTTTTGCAGAAAGTTTTTCACGAGAATTAATTTTTTGAAATACAGCATTGCCATTTTTTTTGGGGGGGGGGTTCAAATTGTTTTTTGATAGAAATGAAGATGTTGGAAAAAAAATTGCAAAATGAAGATTGAAAGTTTTTTCAAAAAATAGGTATTTTTGACAAAATCTTAACAAAATTTTTGAAAAAATTCTTGTTACATTTTTGAAAAATATATATTTTTAAGATTAGGATTTTCCCGAAAAAAAATCCATCGAATTTTTTTCGCATTTTACAAAAAATTGTACAGAATTTTTTTTGTAAATTCAAAATTTTCCTAAAATAAATATGTTCTTCAAAAATTTTCCAAAAAAATTCAGAAATCCAAAATTTGAAAAAAAAACAAAGATAAAAGACCTTTTAAAAAATATTTTGGAAAGAAATGTTTCGAAAAAAGTTCTAGATTTCTTTAAAGATAAATATTTCAAAATTTCTATGGTATTTTTAAAATTCCATAAAACATTTTTCGATTTTTTAATAAAAGAATTATGTAGATACCCAAAGTTTTCTCGAAAAAAAGTCAAAAACTCCTCGAAAAATTTTCGATAAATTTTTTGAAATTTCATTTTGAATGAGGATGATAGGTATATACTTACTTCAAAATTGTTCTGAAAAAAAAAAAAAACTGAAATAAGGTTACTAGAAAAATTTTTAAATAAAAATCTTCAAAACTTTTTTTTTTTTTTGAAAGAAAATATCTTAAAATTTTTTTGAGGAATTGTAAAATCGTATGAAAAAATTTTGAAAAGTGTACGAGAATCTTCTAAATTTTTTAAAAAGAAATATTTCATAATTATCCGAAAAATAAAATCAAAAATACTACGAAAATTGTTTTGAAACATTAATAATAAATCTGTTTTGTTTTTTGAGGAAAAATTTCAAAATTTACTTGTAATAAATTCAAAAAAATCATTTTTTTCTATTTTGTAAAAGGGCTTCAGTTTTTTTTTGGTTGTTTTTTTTTTTTACGAATAAAATGTTTTAAAATTATTTTTATAAAAATTAAAAATCCTGTAAAAGTTATATTAATAGGTACTTACCTTTGAAAAATTTTCAAAAAATTTCTAATTATTTTTTAAAAGAAATATTTACGAGTACATAAAATTTTTCAGAAAAAATTCGAAAATTCAGTCGAAAATAAAAATAAAAAAAAATTATTGAAGATCTAAACAATGTTTTTTGAAAGGAGTATTTCAAAGTTTAAAATCCAATCTCCACTATTTTTTTTTCAATTTCACAAAAAAATTTCTAAATTTTTTTTGTGGAAATACCTTTAAATTTTCCTGAAAAAATCATACCTAATGCCTATGAAATCTTTTAGAAAAAATTTACAAAATACCTTGTACATTTTTTTTTTTCATAGAGAATTTTAAAATTTCCTTGAAAAACTCAAAAATCCCGTTTTACAAAACATTTTCTAGATTTTTGAAATATTTTAAAATTTTCCTAAAAAAAATTCAAAACTTCTAGGGTGTTTTTTTTTTCAAATTTTAGTTTGAATGAGAAAATTGCTTCAACATTGTTTCGAAAAAAATTAAAAAATTTTAACAATAACTTTTAAAAGTTATTAATTTTTTTTCAATTTCAAAAAAAATTGTTTATACGAGAATTTATTGCGAAGTTTGCACAGATTCGTGTTTATAAATTTTGTGTATGAGATGAATGCCTCATGATGTCATGACATTCAAATAATTTGAAGATATTTTATATTACAATGCATCAAAAAATATGTACAAATGCATATTTGGCTCAGCCCTACTTTTAAGTCATTTCTTACATCTCAGAAAAAAAAAATGGGAAGTTCAGTAATCTAAGAATACTAAAGAATCAACATTCGATATACAATTTATTTTTGAATCATTACCATAGGACATACTACTAAAAATAAAAACAGTCATTATGTACGACATTAGTATACGCTAAAAACCTCAAAATAATTGCGTAAAATGATTTCAAAAAAAAAATAAAAAAAAATACATATTCACATAAAAATGGTAATCGTATACGATAGAGGAATGTGTTTTCGGATCTAGGTAACTTTCAAGTCGAACAGGGTAACATAGGATTTGAGTAAATGAATTATTTTACTAAATTGTACAATTCATGGCACGATATATCGATGGTTATTGTTACGAGTATCTAATGAATCTTGGATTTATTTTTTTATTTTTTGTGAAACGGAATTTTACTATGAATGAATACTGTCCCAAAACTAAATTAAAGTCATGCCATCAATTTTTTTTTTCAATATTTTTCTTTAATTAAGTATATAAACTTACATAAACGCAATA
>FIZV01066176.1:0-13234 GCA_900050545.1 Trionymus perrisii | reverse complement strand
AGAGACTTTATGAAAAAATTAACACCTTGTTAAAAAATTTATTTTAGTTTTTAATAATTTGTCAGACTTCATGATACAAAAATTCATCATCTGACTTGTGGTGAGGTATCATTTATGTGTGATTAAAAATAATATAGTTACCCACGATTAAAACTTAGGTACCTAGTTTTTCAAGCAAATTCTGTTCGGGGTAGGTTCACACTTATAAACCGGAATTGATCTGGTCAGATGGAGAATGGGAGGCCTCGGACGACTACTGGAAAGCCAAACAGTTCCTCAGCTGGTTATACAACAAGAGTCCGGTAAAAGATACCGTCGTCGTGAATGATCGATGGGGATCGAATACATTATGCAAGCACGGAGGCTTCTTGACATGCACAGATCGATATAATCCAGGTTCGGTGAACCCTTCATTCAGCCAAATGAATTCGTCCGCCAAACTCCACCAACCTAATTTATAATAAATTGCAGAAAAATTACAACAACGAAAATGGGAAAATGCCATGACAATCGATACTTATACGTGGGGATACCGAAAAAATTCCAATATCGAAGATTATATGACATCTCAAGAGTTAATTCAACAGTTGGTTATTACAGTGAGCTGCGGAGGTAAAAATTATTCGAAATTTTTTACAATTGAATTTCTCGCCGGTTAATTTTCTCGACGTAGGAAATTTATTACTGAATGTTGGGCCGACCAGCGAAGGGACAATACCACCCATTTTCCAAGAACGACTGTTAGATATCGGCAAATGGCTATCAATCAATGGAGAAGCTATTTTTGAAACGAAACCATGGCCTACGTGCCAAAACGATACTCTAACTCCGGGAGTATGGTAAGTACCTAGATCGGGTAATATCCTCAAATTAAGTCGTAGGAACTGGTAACCACCTGAGATGAATTCATTGCGCAGGTATACGATGAAAAATTCCACAAACCAAGGTCAACTTTTATACACCACGTTTTTCAAATGGCCTGAAAATAATAAGATTGTTTTAAAATGTGCCTCGAACTACACCTTTGATAAAGTAACATTGGTCGAGAGTAGAAAAGAATTACAGGTAAGGTAACTGAACTCTTGATAAGGATTTTCAAGGGGTATTCATATTGGTGATTTTTTTCGGGTAGACGACCAACACATCAAACGGATTAGAGATTCAACTTCCGGATAAAGCAGGAGTAACCATAGAATGGGCTTGGACAATAAAATTTGCCAATTCGAGGTATCTATGAGCTCACCTGGCACATTAGCGTTAGAAAAGTCGCGCATTTGGAGTAGCAGAACCTCGTACGATAATACTGTGCTTAGGATCTGTAATCGAACATCAAATTCATGGCATAAAAATGCACTTTAAACTATTAAATTTTGAAAAAAAAAGTCTAAAATCTACTTACAGTTAGTAAGAACCCCTTTTTCATGGAGAACATGTGACTCCCAGTAAGGACACAGTCCCCTTTGGTCATTTGTAGCATCAATAATTCGGTCTGATACCAAAAAAGGGGTAAAAATGAAAGCAGGTTGAAATTTATGAAACAAAGTAATTAAGGAGTGGTTCGATTGAAGGTTCCAATATAAATAAGTAGGTACCTATTTGAATTTCGTTTCGAGCTCCATGAATATCACATGAGCGATTGTACTTTATAAACATACTTTGTTATATTGAAGGGAAATCTTGGATTGTAGCGAATGAAAGAAGGCAGTAAACCATTCCAGTCAAACACCTTCAACTGAACATAAATCTCTCAAAAAAGAAAAACGCGATTCTTTTGAAAAAAAAACAACTTTTCTCAGCAAAATAATGTTTTTCAAAATAAAAATTTTTTGAGACCCCCCCCCCTCCCACATAAGCCATTTCTCAATTGCATTCTTCAATTTCATTAGGTTTTCAAATATTTGATTAATTTTTCACTCATTCACAGGTTGAATGTTTCTCCTCCACAGGTAATCAAGGCAAACGAAAATCCCGACGAAGAATTGGCCAAATATAAGTACATTACGGTTTAAATAGGTATTGTTACTTTTCTTTTTATAAATTCCTACATACTCTTCAAGCTCTCGAGTATAAACTGTACAAATTTTGTACCTTATTTAATTTTATAAAAAAATATAATTTTTCTAATAAAATGTTTTCGAGACTTACCTCCAAACAATACGAAGAAGTTGGCGATGCATGAATCACCCTAGAGACATATTTGCTTTGCTCGTGAACTGACACGGTTGAGTAACACAAAGCACAGGCTCTCAGCATGGAAATAGTGAAAGTGACAATTTTATGGACCTTCTCATTCATATCAGTTATGTACCTGCGAACAAAATATAATTTGATAATCCACTTATTGATTTGAGATTGCTCTTCTAATACAAGTACTCACAGCATTCCGTGATTTATTTCTACACACAAGATGTATAAATGCATCAAAAAAGTAAGACATAACAAATGGCACATGCAGTCGTCGACTTCATAAACCAACTCGCAGAGTTTCATATACTTGTACCTCAATTTTTTCCATTCTTTCTGAGTCAAATTCTGCAAAAAAAAATTCATAAATCAATCGCGAGCTGCCAATAATGAGACAATTCGCAAAAAGGACATTTCAAGTAGGTACCTTATGTTTAAGGGCAAATACTTGAGCATTATAAATTTTGAAATAGTTACTCAAAGCTAAACTGATACAGAAAACGATGAGGTCTCCGAAGGTATAAATCAATGTCGACACCGTATTTATATAAATTATTGGCACTGCTTTCCATATTGAATAGCTGACTACACCGAATACTTGAGGGAACATTTGGATGCTGTAGCTTTTCAGTACTTTGGACGTGTACTCAGACGTAGTCATCAAACTGACTATCAAATTACTCAGGTATTCCACTACAGGGTTATAAGGTTAGGTAATTATCGAAGTGATTGTCGAATAAACATGATCAACTGATCAAATAAACTGTCGTCAACTTACCTACAGAAAAAGACACTATTACAACTGAACTAAAAGCGAACGTAGCGGTTAATCCTTTTTGGTAGCCGAAAATGAATTCTATTTCTTGCCATTTCTTCAGCAGCTTTGGCCACATGTACATTAACCTTATCATCAACATCATCATAACAGAAGCTCCAAAGAAGAACAATACATATCCTAGAGACAAAAATGATGTTAAAATACCCATCTTCAATTTTCTCCAAATCTCGTCCAAAAACTCACCAATTTTATAGATGGTGAATTCTCGATACATCCAGATTGCACTTAAGAAGGCAATGATCAGTTGGCCCACGATGACTGATAAGTTAGCATATATTTTATAACTATCCCAATCAAACTCGTCTTGGACTGGAATAAGGCATATGATTTGGCCGAGCATCAAGAGAAACTTGACAGCATTTTTGAAAGAGTCTTTGTTTTCGCGAAGTTGTTCTTGGGATCCTTTTTCCATATCGAAATCATCTCCGATTGGTCTGATTTTCAACAACTTTGGCACGACCAGTTTTCGTTTCACTGAAATGAATATAAAATGGTGTTAATTGGAGTTACAAATATTAAACGGGTATTTCTGACTTACATATCACTTGCACATGGTTATGCTGCTTTGCCATTATAGCACAGTTTTATTATGATACTTTGATGGAAAATGTAACTGTAAGTATTAAACTTATACGAAAGTTTTGAAATAAAATCAATCTACAGATTGGTATCTTTTGAAATGTAGACGTATGTCTGTTTTAAATTAAGACCAAGGTTCTTTAAATGGATTTTGTGAACCTTTTAACCGCCCAGATTAATATCAAGGGCGTTTTGAAATTCAATTTGAGACGTCTGTCAAGTGTCAACTTTGGTGTTATATTTTGTTGCAGGTAGGTAATAGGTATGTATCAAAGTGATAGTTTAAACTTTAAATACCACTTTAGTATGTTGTATTATCGAACTCTCATCGAATTTTTGAAAATAAAGAAACAAATAAACAAAGTAACATCACAAACATAAATAAATGAACAAACAAACAAATTAATTAATTAATTAATTAATAATACGTACGTAAATTGAAGCTTTGCTGTTGAAATTTGAAGACAAGTCTAGGTAAAATTGCTTTTCGGTTTCCAAAAGAATGTCAAGTCAAATATTGTTTTGCTTTAGCAGTGTTACCAATACCAACTCACAAAAATTTGTATTGTGAGGTAACACAGTCACAACCAATCAAAAATTGCCAAATTGGACGTTGATTGGACACCCAATAAGTGAATAAAAACGTAAAAATGTGTTTTTCAAAAGTTTGGACCAAACCAGAAACCACTGCAACTTTTAAGAGTAGTAGTAAAAGAATCGTAATCAAATTAAATTCAAATTCGCAAGAGAAATCAAGAAAACTAAAGTTTATATTATCAGGATTCGCTTTGGTGAGAAATTAGTTCCAGTTTGCTTACACAAAATGTACCACCTACAACTTATCTAAAACTGTGGAGTGTGCAGAAAAAATTGATTAAACTGCTACGTTGTCGACTGTCGTATTTAATAATTAGATAGAAGATTCAAGATTGAAAATTTATAATCCCGATGGCATTCCGGAAGGATAAAAAGGAAGAAGAAGATGGTACGTAATAAGTCAGATTATTGATTATTCCATTGTTCGGCTAACAATCCATCGCCACCGTCCGGCTCATAGTTCATCAGCTAATCTCAAAAAATTCTAATTTCAGATGGCGGCAAGCCGTTTCAAAACCTGGATAAAACAACCGTGCTGCAAGAAGCTAGAACTTTCAACGAGACGCCAGTTAATCCTCGCAAATGTACCCACATCTTGACCAAAATCTTATTCTTACTTAATCAGGTATGTAATTTACTCTCTCAACTAATGCTCTAACATCGACAATGATTCTATTGACACGTTAATTCGCAGGGAGAACAACTGGGAACGTTGGAAGCTACCGATGCGTTCTTCGCGATGACCAAGTTGTTCCAGTCGAAAGATGTTATTCTTCGGAGAATGGTATATTTGGGTATTAAAGAACTGTCCAAAGTAGCCGAAGATGTAATCATCGTTACGTCTAGTTTAACTAAAGATATGACCGGCAAAGAGGATATGTACAGGGCAGCTGCGATCAGAGCTTTGTGCAGCATTACAGACGTAAGTAAATTGGCAATTACACGATTGTGCATGTATGTTTGACGTGGCTTAATTTATCGAGAGTGATTTTTGGTAGGCTAATATGCTTCAAGCAATCGAACGATATATGAAACAAGCCATCGTTGATAAAAATCCCAGTGTTAGCAGTGCTGCCCTGGTTAGCAGCCTTCATATGACACGAACTGCTGGCGATGTTGTCAAGAGATGGGTTAACGAAGTACACGAGTTATTAAATTCCGACAAGTAAGTCGTTAGTTGAATTTAATAAAACCAAATAGTCGATTGTTTATTTATTTTTTTCTAATTCAGTGTAATGGTGCAATATCACGCTTTGGGATTAATGTACGATATTAAAAAGTATGATCGATTAGCTGTAACAAAGTTGGTCGCGTTGTTGACCAGAAAAACATTCAAGTCACCTTTTCCTCTATGTACTTTGGTAAGTACTTTTTTCTGAATTCTAACGCTCCTTCTAAACGACTCTTCACTAACTGAGATGTTTACTTCACAGCTGAGAATAATATGTAAATTATTAGAAGAAGAAGGCGAAGGCTCTTTGGACGAAAGCCCCATGTACGACTTTGTCTGCGCTTGCTTAAGGCATAAATCCGAAATCGTTGTCTATCAGGCAGCTCGTTTCATCGTAAGCATGCGTCGAACCACGTCACGCGAGTTGGCTCCGGCTATTAGCGTTTTACAACTTTTATGCACGTCACCAAAGCCTTCTCTGAGGTTCGCAGCTGTCCGGACTCTGAATAAAGTAAGCTTCAGTGACTTGTATTGGTAAAATTCGTTATCGACGCTTCGAATCATCGAGTGATTTTTTTAAGGTCGCTATGACTCATCCGGCCGCCATTACCGCTTGCAATATGGATTTGGAGACCTTAATTAGCGACTCGAATCGATCGATTGCTACGCTAGCGATCACTACTTTACTAAAAACTGGAGCAGAGTCGTCCGTTGACAGGCTCATGAAACAGATATCTTCGTTCGTGAACGAGATCTCGGATGAGTTCAAAATTGTCGTCGTTCAGGTGTGTATTTGATTCCATTGAGAGGCTGATTTTGTTTGTCCATGATTTGATTTTGGTTTGGTTTGCATAGGCTATTCGAGCATTGTGTGAGAAATTCCCTCGCAAACATACAGTTTTGATGAATTTCTTGTCGAGTATGCTGAGAGACGAAGGTGGTTTAGATTATAAAGCTGCCATCGCCGATACTATCATAACCATTATTGAAGATAATCCTGATGCTAAAGATACCGGTTCGTAAAAATAGTCTTGGCTTAATTTGCCGAATTAATCGATACTAAAATTTATGATAAATTTACACAGGACTGGCTCACCTTTGCGAATTCATCGAAGACTGCGAACACAGCAGCTTAGCCGTTCGTATTCTACATTTGCTCGGCAAAGAAGGACCACGCAGTAAACAACCCTCCAAGTGAGCATCGCCCATCGCTCTAGTCTCCCTTTCAATCGCACCAACTTAAATATTTGCTTTCTCCTGCAGATACATTCGTTTCATTTACAATCGCGTCATCCTCGAGTGCACAGTGGTGAGAGCTGCAGCTGTAGCAGCTCTAGCTCAGTTTGGAGCCGCATGTCCGGAGCTTTTACCCAATGTTTTGGTGCTATTGGCGCGTTGCCAAATGGATTGCGACGACGAAGTTCGAGATAGAGCTACGTATTACCATAGTATCCTATCTCTGTCCAATAAACATCTCAATTTGCATTACATTTTGGAACCTTTACAAGTAAGCTGAGTTATGGCTCGAAAGTTCCCTCATAAGGAGGCATTATTACGATCAATGTTTATATTTATGTAGGTTTCTGTGCCCAATTTGGAATCAGCTCTGATAACTTATATCGAGAACCCGTCTACGGAACCGTTCGAACTAAAGAAGGTTCCATTAGCTCCGGTAGTCACCTCTGAAGCTACGCTCAAAGCTCCCGTTTCCGTTAAACCTGATCGAGTACCTGGTGAGTGCTTTTTAAATTGTCCACAATACTCGTTCTTGTGTTTCCTAATCTTACACGGTGTATTGTTCAAGGTCTAACGCCGGCCATCAAAGAAGACCGATTCGTAGATAAATTAAACGGCATTCCAGAACTAGCCGATATACCTGGACCAATGTTCAAAACATCCGAACCAGTCGAATGTACCGAATCTGAGACCGAATACGTTGTCAAATGTTATAAACATTGTTTCCCAAAACATATCGTTTTTCGAGTAAGCACCTCTGCGATTATTTACACTCAAATTCGAATCCCACATCACCCAAATATTATCTCTGCTCGCAGTTCGAATGCATTAACACGCTTAACGAGCTGTTACTGGAGGACGTACGTGTACAGCTCGAAATACCTGAAGGATACAGGCTGCTGAAAGAAGTACCTTGTCCTAAATTACCCTACAATGAAGTAGGAAACGTATACCTTCTGTTAGAATTCCCCGAAGAAATTTCTTGCTCGGTTGGTAACTTCGGAGCGACGCTCAAGTTCGTCGTCAAGGATTGCGATCCTATTACCGGTATTCCTGATTCGGACGAAGGATACAGCGACGAGTACATGGTAAGTAATACACTCTAAACCGTACCTAACCCCTCATCGAGGTATTCTAATCGAATCTCTGGTTCAGTTGGAAGATATCGAAGTCACATTGAGCGACCAAATATCTAAACTGAACAAATTGAACTTTACTGCCGCCTGGGAAGAAGTCGCTGATACGTTTTGCGAAGTCGAAGACACGTACGCGTTAACCAGCATGAGTTCTTTGGAAGAAGCCGTCCAAAATATTATCTCTTTCTTGGGCATGCAACCGGCCGAACGTACAGATAAAGTTATACAAGGCAAATCTTCACATACGCTTTACCTTGCTGGTAAGTCCGCCCCCCTCCGCCACAGAAAATTAAATATCGACTTCGACTCTGATCGTTTGTTCGAACTTGCTCATTCTAGGTGTATTTCGCGACAGTCACGAAGTACTTGTTAGGGCTAAATTAGCCTTAGGAGATGGAGTTACTATGCAGTTGACCGTACGATCCGAAGAATCATCTATTGCCGAATTGATATCGTCAACTGTGGGATAAACGCTACTGCCGATGATGCTGTAGCTTCTTAAGTATATATTGTGATCTTTTGAGATTCTTTCCCTCGATATCTTTCATATTGGGAGATGTTTTATTAATTTTTTTCATTGTATAAAAAATGTATGATTTATCGCATTATTATTATATTTGTTGTAATTTTCCTGTGTCTTTAGTTATTCATTATTCAAGTATAGGTTTCTCTTAGAATTAGAAATAGGAAAAAATAACCTCATTAACAGTGGCAAGTTATAGAACACTTATTTATTTTAAAAAAATAATTATATACAAATGGAACAATAATTCAAACGTGATAAAAGGAAAATGCCTTGGAATACTAATCGATTCGATTACATTTACCAAGCTTCTATTCTACTTCAACAACGACCATTTGATTTGATCTTTCGCCGATTGGAATACCTGAAAAGTAATTACAACGTTAGTTCTAATCTCGAAATGAAAACATGCTCGTATCAAGTACATCTTATGAACCTCGAGTTTTAAAAGCAACCATAGTAAGAATTAGCTCCTAAACGTAGTATTTTAGGACCTAGTAGGAAACTCATATGTTACGCATGGCGAACTACGCTTACTGAAATTATTGTTAATCGAAATGACAATTGAAAAAAAAACACCTCGAAACCACCTACGATGAGTTACCAAAATTGTCAAATTCAAAGAAGGAAAATATAATATATACAACGAAACGAACCAATCATGATGAAATACACTCTACAAAAGGGAAACCATGAGTGTGAGATAGAATGAAAAACATGCAGAATATTCATATGTACAATTGGCAAAAAAGAAATGTTTTTCAGCACACCCGAACCTAACAGTCTGCACAAAAAATGATTGACCCACCACAACCTCGAACGAGGTGAAATTATTACCTATTAAGCAGAACACACTAATTGTTATCTTCCAATTCTGCAACACTCCAATACACCTGAATCAATGGTATCGGTAATTTTTCTCTCATTAAAACCCTAAATGATCGAGAAGGTGTTCTAATCGATAATTATTGACCGAATTTAAATTTACCTGGGCTACAGTTTGTTCTCCCAAAGGAATATCATCCGTTCGTAGAGCTACCTTTTGGACCAGCGAAGCCGAATCAGCCTCGAGGATAATTCTGTAAATACAAATACCTCGTTAGAGGAGAACGAAATATAACTCGTGGCGAGTTGGAACTTACCCATTATCACATATTTCGTCCAGGACTAGCATTACGATGTCTAAATTATCCATTAATACTCTTTTTTCGACATTTTTACGTAGAATCTGACTGAGTGATTCGAACAAACATTGTAGCACGGTCATTAGAATTAGCTGAAAAACGAATCGTTCATGTAGTGAAAATTGGTATATTTCATTAGGTACGTAACGTAGATGTAAACAATTACTTCGTTTTCAAAAGAACTACCCATTACGTAGAAGTATAAATCGACATTGCTGCGATATACGCAGGTTAATCCATCCAACATAATGATTTCATCATTAGCTCGGTGCGTTTTATTGAATAGATTTTTTTCAAATGTCTTCTGCTCTTTAACCGTAGAAAGGACATTTCTGTCGTAATATTTTGCCAATATCCGGTTACCATCGTTATCTAAAATAGCTATTCCTTTGATAGTGTACAGAGTAGGGTCCTGAAAAGTACAAGTATTTTGAGTTTTCACGAGCAGATAGCGAAGCGAATATTACGTGAAAAAGTGTGGTACTTACGAATAAGCTTTCCGAGGCCATGTTTACTCCTCTTATAATTAATTTCGATGATGATACGTAGCTAAAATTGGTAAAATTTTGTTCGATAAATCAAATAGTGACTATCTGGTATTATCTTCAACTTCAACGTCACCGGAAAAATGGGTGATAATTCTTCACAACAAACCAAGCAACGAAAGAGTTCGAAGTTTCTGTATAAATGAATTCGTTCTTTCTCTGTATCAAAAAGTACAGAGACTGATTGAATAAATTGAACGAATCGTTCATTCAATTCGACAAAACCGTAAACAAGAAAAAAAATTTTATCACTTCTTTTTTCAAAATAATCGGATGTTTTACGAATTTGAAAATGAATTATTCATTAATTTAATGTTATTACTTATTACTACCTAATTCGCGTTTATGTACATAATCCATCGTATTCAGACATCAGTATGTATATTGTATAATCTTCTTGTAACCTTTAGCGACTCGGTTTAGAAGATGCCATATCGATATGTGTAGTGTTTACTTTATCTGCGAATGAAAGAATCCAGCTGTTAAAATGGCAATAAGGAATCTAACAGATGTATTTATTCTAATGCGAAATAATGCCAATCACAATCGCAATATCGTCAGCGAGCAAATCATCAGCGACCGGATGGCCCTGGTGGAGTCGGGCGAAGGTATGGACATGTCTAGAACAACTCTACCGCCTTCTTGGATCAACATCTTGGAAGAAGCTCAATTCCAAATATCTCGAATACAGAAGAAGCTGAATGATTTGTCCACTCAGCAGCGAAGCTATTTGTCGAAACCAACGCTGGACGATTCGACCGAACAAGAAACTCATATTGAACAATTATCGCAGGAGATTACGAAAGTAAGTCGTATGTGTTTTGTTAAACAGTATTATGGGCCGAAATACCTATAGATATTCATCAGCGTGTTATTTTGTAGCTTTTTACGATTACGCAAAAATTAATCCATCAAATCGACCAACAAAGTATCGACGGTTCTGCACAAGAAAGGAAACTCTCCAAAAATGTAACCAGTTCGTTATGCACAACCTTGCAAAATTTATCGTTCCAATTCAGAAGTTTACAAAGTTCCTATCTAAATAGTGAGTATATTTGGTATTTTAATGATAGCTCGAGCCAAATGTTATTTTATAATTGTGTTTCAACGTAGAGCTCAAATCTCGAGAAGAGAGATCGAACGTGTTTTTCCAAGATGACGTATTCTACGACGATAACGATCCGTTCCAGTCATTGAACGAAGGTGAACTGAAAGTAGATCGAGAATTCCAGCTAGGACTTGGGTTCACCGAGCAACAAAAACAGCAGATGTTGTTTGAAGAAGATAACGCTCGATTGGCAGAACAACGTAAAGAAGAAGTCAATCATATCGTTAGCTCGATAGTCGATTTGAATTACATTTTCAAAGATTTAGGCAGAATGGTCGCCGAACAGGTATATCCAGCTGAAGATTTATCCACTCATTTGATCGAAATCTTGGTTTTAATTGTTATCTTTCTTTAGGGTACAGTTTTGGATCGAATCGATTACAATATCGAACAGACGCAAACCCAAGTGAGGCACGCGTACCAAGAACTCGCTAGAGCTGATCGTTACCAAAGGAAGAATCGTAAAATGCAGTGCATTCTTATACTCGCACCGGCCACCATTATTCTATTCTTATTACTAATCGCGGTTAAGTTTTGAGTTGGGCAGCGTTTGCGCCAGTAATACATATGAACAATTACATGACTGAGTCGTGGACCTTTTTCTGCTTTTTAAATTATTCTATTGCGCATTGTTTCGTTTAAGATATTATACTTCTGATGTATTTTTTCGATTTATTCGTATATTTATCGCATGTCAACGTCGTGTATAGTTTTTTTCTCTTTTTTGGTTTTAATCCAATTTGTGATATGTACATTAAGGTTTTGTTTTCAAATGATCGTTTCTTTTTGCTTAGTTTTTTGTTATCCCTCCCTTCTTCTCTTCCCCATTATTAAACCGATATTCTCGTGTACGCTGATGTATCTTTTATTTTATGTAGCAGGCCTAGGTACAATGTGTGCGATGTCTGCGAAGTTTCTGTTATTATGTTTCATTATTAAATTATTTTATACGTTATTTATTCGAATTTTAATCGCAATTTCAGGTGCAAATATACGTTTATTGATTTACTAAAACAGAATGATAACGGTGCATCTTCCGAATCAAACAAACCACTGAGAATCAATCAATAACGATGATAATTACGATTTCACTCGATGCACTTTTTGTAGGTTCTAACCTTTGGATACACTTTAACCTTAATGTAGGGGTCAAAACTTGATAATAGTATTTCAGTGGCGATTCTGAGAGGAAAATATTTCAAGGAAGTCAGAAAGTTGATACATTACAGTGTAACTTTTTCAAAGAGTATTTCATGAAATGGATTAAAAATTCAATTTTTTGAAGATCTGTGCCATTTTTTTAAAATTTGAGGGTTAAAGTTTCTCTAAAATTTAGAGTACCTAATTTTTTTCACATTTTCAAAAGTTATTTAAAAGTCTAAATTGCCAACTTTTCAGTACTTATCAAATTTCCCAAAATCGTTGCATTTTCTAAAATTCTCTAATTAACAAAAATTAGTGATTTTTCAAAAATTGTGGAATTTTCAAAAATCAGGAATTTTTTAAAAATTGTTGAATTTTTCAAAATTGATAAATTTTTCAAAATTGACTAGGTAATTTACAAAAATTACACAATTTACAAAAATTGCACAATTTATAAAAATTGCACAATTTACAAAAATTGCACAATTTACAAAAATTGACAAATTTTCCAAAATTGCTAAATTTACAAAAATTGACAAATTTTCCAAAATTGACCAATTTTCCAAAATTGCAAAATTTACGAAAATTGCAAAATTTTTAAAAATTGCAACATTTACAAAAATTGACAAATTTTCAAAAATTGCAACATTAACAAAAATTTACAAATTTACAAAAATTGCAAAATTTTCCAAAATTTACTAATTTTCCGAAATTGACAAAATGCCCAAAATTGACAAATTTACAAAAATCGTCAATTTTTAATGATCCAATAATTGTCAAGAATTATGAATCTTCAAAATTTTCAAATTAATTTTTTAGGGTTACTTAAAAAAATCATCCTCCTCCTCTTCAAAAAGGTACAAATTGAAAAACAAAAACTTTTTTCACTTTAATTTTTTTCTCAATTTATAATTTTCAAATTGTTTAAGAATTCAAATTTTCTAAGTTTTTCCAAAAATTTCTGTTCGTAAATTACTAATTAATTAAAAT
>FIZV01066136.1:0-11456 GCA_900050545.1 Trionymus perrisii | reverse complement strand
AGAATTAAAAAAAAAAATAATAATAAAGTAGGTAAGAAGAGTTTTCGTTATTTGATTTGTACTTTTTTTAGGTGGTTTTATTCGGGCTCTAGTTTTATGTTTCTCTTGATATAATATGATGATTTTTTAAATATTTCTTCAAAATAATTACAATAATTTATGCATTACTGAAAGTTTGACAATTTTTGAAAATTTACAATTTCGGAAAATTATTAAACTGTTGAAGATTAACAATTTTTTTAAATTTACAACTTTTAAAAATTCAATAATTTTTGAAAATTTTATGACTTTTAAAAATTCTGCAATTTTTAAAAAATCAATAATTTTTATGAATTTGGCCAATTTTATAGAATTCAACGATTTTGAAAAATTCAACATTTTTTGAAAATTTACAGTTTTTAAAAATTTAATAACTTTTGAAAATTTTCCAGTTCCTCAAAAAGTGGCAATTTTTAAAAAATCGATAATTTTTATGAATTTTAAGAACTTTACAAAATTTAACTATTTTTGGGAAATTTGACATTTTTTGAAAATTTACAATTTCGGAAAATTATTGGTTCATTAAAAATAAACGATTTGGAAAAAATCGACAATTCTTAAAAATTCAATAATTTTTGAAAATTTGCTAGTTTTTGAGAAACTAATAACTTTGAGGAACTGACGATTTTTAGAAATTTGACAATTATTTTTGAAAAATCAATCATTTTTGCGAACTAGACATTGGTAAATTTTAGGAAATTCAATAAATTTTGAAAATGTGAAAAAAATTTTAATAATAAAATTAAAAAAAAATAGTAGTCACATGTTCTTCGAAAAATGTAATGTACCTAACCGACTTTTCCTACCCTGATTATCTAAAACTGGTGAACACACACAAGGCTCTTTAGAAATTTCAGATTTGGATAGTACAGCACAAAAAATGTTCCATGCACAATTTGCACATGATGCCTAACTCAAAAATTGAAGGAAAAAGTGAAAATAAAATTCAGAAAAAAAAATTTCAATGGGACATAAGTATGTTTAGTACCTACTAAGAAAACGAACAATTTTTTTACTCTTGAGATTTTTTGCATAAGTTTGAAAATGAAGAAGCTACAAAGCTTTAAAAATTCATCGATTGGCGACGTATGTATTCAAACATGTTTTTCCGGCACGGCGCGGCACTACCGGTGGATAGTACAGCAAAAAATTCAAGAAAGCAAGGTTGTGCCTATAGAAGGGCTCGGGGGTTCAATCCTTCGTCAAAAAATTAAAAAAACAATACGAAAAATATTAATTTACGTAGTACAGGCACAGACGTACTAAAAAAATTGTTGAAGTAAATTGTATTTTGTACCAGACGCTATAGAGCTTACAGCAGCAAAAAGTTTCAAAAAGTGTTCATGGTATATTCGTATACCTAACTACCCACCTACCTAGCTACCGACATAAAAAAATAATGAAATCTACACCAAAGTATTGTGACGTTGAATTCACATGTTTATTTCCATTCTAAAAGGAAATCTACATCAAATGGTTTTTTGGTGAGCATACTTGCATTGTGCGGAAATAGGTAACAGAAAAACACTTGCAAGTGACAGATTGAAGTACACATAAAAAATTATGCATTGCTCAACAAATAAAGCGATAACACCGTCAAGAATAAAATATGCAAAAAGCAGGCGAAGAAACACGTGAATTTTGCTTTAAATGATACTTTACCTACATTTGAACACGCCTGGTTCAGCGAAATTTTTTGCATCATGAATGAATACGTTTGCGCGTTTTACTTAATTTAACAACTATCGGAAAATTAGAGGGCCTGATTTTGTATCGCAGTTATTCAAAAAATTTTCCAAGGGTGTGCCCTATATCTAGAATCATTTTTTAATACTCTATTGATAACGATGGCCAAATCGAAATAAATGAGCCTTCGAAAAAGTTCTTTTAAAATTTCAGATAGTCTAATTACTAGTTGAAGATTCAGTCAGAGCTTTCCTTTGATTTCTTATTCTTCTTTTTCAATAATTTATAATAACCATCGTGGATAGCTTTATCAAGGATTATTTCAACCAAAGTGATGATACCTATTGAATAAAATGTTTACCCTCAGAAAGAGCTTCGTACAAAAGAATTTATACTGCGATTCACTGCAGAAAAAATTCCAAAATCTGATTTCTTTAACGAAGCTTTGAAAATCGGCATTTGCTGAACAAAATCAGTTGGCAACACTGCGTTCAATAAAGTCCAATAACAATGGGTTATCTACCTCTGAAATTTAAGGAGTTAAGGAATTTCTAAATTTGACGGAATTTTGACATTTTTGTAAACCGTCGGTCCTGCAAACTCGAGGGAGGCACCAGGTATACGTAAAGTTTTTTGTTACTCGGTTATCACCAAATCTGAAATCTGATTACTCAAAACCGAGACACCTTGTACAACTTCCACTCACGATTTCCATCGCAGTGCAGGGTCGATTTTAATGACTGATTTTTTCAAAATGAAAAAAAAATGACTAAAAATATTTATTCTATGATTTTTGTAAAAAAAATATATTTCCTTCCGATTCCAATTCTGAAAAGAATACACCCCTTATAATCTCACAGTTGAGAAACTTATTTACATAAGGTACGTTTAATTCGAGTTGCTAATTGCCAGAAAAAAAAACACACGAATCGTTAACTGGGACATTCACTCTACTACTCGTACTCGTATGTAGACATTACACCCTTTTACGAGAATTTTAAAAATCCATCAGTCAAATCACTCTTAGACACAAAAGGGTTAACAAAGATTTTAAAAGGAAAATGGAAACGGGACCATGGTGCTACAGTTACGGTCTACTGCAGTGGTGTTTTTTGTTTTTCAGGGTACACTTGGTTTCGATAAATTCACGATATCAAGAACCAACTAAGCTGGTAATTCACATAGACACATGAATTTTTTCGCTGTTTGGTATAAAATAAGCGTAAGTCTTTTTAAAAAGAAAATCATGTCACATATTTTAGTATTATAGCTTTACTAACGGTTGTATGCGTGTTCGCGGAAATGTTCACTAATCTGGACACTCTATACGACAGTGAATTTTAAAAACTCACACGAGAGCTTGATATCCGAAAAAAAAAAAACAGTAATCGCCACGAACTTTGTAATGGATAAAAACACGCGACATCATTGCATTTCATTACCTAACCCATGGTAGACATTTTATTATCATGATACATATACCGTTTTAATGCAATTAGAAATATGAAATTTTAATTTCACTTCACGCATGCAACATATTAGGGTAGTACCTTACTTACGTACCTATACCTAACGTTTTCATTTTTTTTTTGAATGAAATCGTTTATACTACAACAATTAGGTATTGTTTTTCCTCACTACACAGATAGTCAGATTTACGAACAAACGCAAATTTTTTCTGGCCTAGTATTATTCGTTTGTCACAGTTTGACACGATCATCTCTCTTCTTTGCTTTCGTTTCACGCAAATGAAATTATAAGGTTAATTTTCAGTTGCACGGGTATTTTACGCGTGCACCCCAATTTTCTTGTCTGAAACAATTACAACGGAGCGCACTGGGCTAATATAAATCATAACGCTTCGTCACCATTAAAAATGAAAACGTTTCCTTTTTCAACACAACAGTAGTAAACCATTTTCTACAACGAGAAAAATGATAATTTATTTGCGACAAAAACATAGGCCACTTTAGCTAACAGCAATCCCCTCAATTACATTACCAGTTGCACCCATGTTAGTACTACTTTGAAAATATCAAAGAAGAAATCTCAAAAGAAAAGACCATGGTAAAACGACGGGCTTAAAGAAGTGGCATAAACTAAATGAAAAATATATAGGTGGCAAAAACTGTAGGTATGGTAGGTGTATGCGACTCATATACACAGCACAGGAATATGGGCGAGAACATGGTAGAAAATCTGATGCATGCAGCAGTTATTATATTTCACACCAATAAGACTCGCAATATCATTTTATAATCCTGGATAGATGTAGAATTAGCGCCATGTGACGTCACTAAATGAAAGCTTTTTCAAATTCGAAACCGTACAACCGCATATACTCGTATTCAGTAAAATGACCAACGTTACCTTTTACAAAATCATTTCGACCGCAAAATACCTAAAGGTATTATAAAAAAAAGGTGCGTGCTAGTGCCGGCGCTTTTTCAGTTCCTCGCGTCGAATTCGGGTTAATCGAATGAACGATGAGAGAGATTTACTGAATAAAACTATATACCCCGTTCATAGGTGCACCTATGGGGAGGTAATAGGTACCTATACTATAAAATACTGCATAAACGCGGATGCGGCAACGCTATACATAGATATAACGAGTATACCATACGTACTAATACAGGGACGCACTACTGTTGGACTATACAGCGTGTTTCATAATGATGTCATTCCTGCAACCCAGTAAGTAGGCAACCCATCTTCAGTACAAGTAACTATGCATGTTTTCCTACCTTTCGAATTTCAGGGGCAAAGTTATAAAAAACAAAAAAATCGTTTATGATTTCGCCCAAGATTTCCTCGAGTACTGTGAAAAAATATAGGAAAGTCAGAAAGTTGATACTTTTCCAAAGGAGGAGAGGACTACTTATGGACTAATTCACAAAAAATATTCATTTTCCAAAAATTACGGAATTTTAAAAAATCATAATTTTTTATAAGTTGTCATTTTCTCAAAGAATTGTGTCGTTTTTAAAAATTTTCAAATTTTTAAAAATTATCTACCTATCAGTTTTTTAAAAACTGAAAACTTTTAGAAATTATTAATTTTAAAAATATTACCTACAGAATTATCAAAAATCATCATTTTTAAGAAATTAACATTTTCTCAGAAAACTGAGAATTTTTGAAAATCTTCTTTCTAAAAATTGTCAGTTTCTCAAAAAATGAGAATTTTCCAAAATTTTCCAAAATTATTTATTTTACAAAAATTTAAAAAATTAAAAAATCGTATTTTTTTTTAAATTGTCATTTCCTCAAAAACTGAAAATTTTTAAAAATTATCGAATTTTCAAAAATCTTCAAATCTTTAAAAATGGTCAGTATCTCAAAAACTAAAAATTTTCAAAAATCATTAAATTTTTCAAAATTGCTGAATTTTTCAAAGTTTTTAAATTCACAAAAATTACAAAATTTAAAAAAAATCATAATTTTTTAAATATTGCCATTTTCTCAAAAAACTGTGTCGTTTTCAAAAATGATTGAATTTTTAAAAATCGTTAACTTTCTAAAAATAGTCAGTAGGTAGATAGCAGAGGTACCTCAAAAACTAAAAATTTTCAAAAATTGTCAAATTTCTCAAAATTGCCGAATTTTTTAAAAAAATTATTCATTTTCCAAAAATTACGGAATTTTAAAACATCATAATTTTTTTAAAATTCTGAAAATTGCTTGCTTTTTAGCGCCACAGAGTGCGACTTCCTACCCACCATGGCGAGAAATTCTTTAGCGAAAATAGCGAAATCAAATAAGGAAATTTTTGGAGGCCCATAACTTTGTCCCTGCACTTCGGAAGGTAGACAAACATGCATACCTATACTCAGGATGGGTTGTCTACTTTTTGGATTGAAGGAGTGACATCTTTATGAAACACCCTGTATAGACAACTTTATGTATCGGTGTGCAGAACTTGACGCGACACGATGCGACGCCGAGGAAGGTGTCGACGACGATGCGACGAGCACATTGTGTATGAGATAATTTCGAAAACCTCGCGATTTTCTACACATCAACATACGGGTACACTACATATATGAAGCAGTTAGGCCGATTCCACGCGTATTTTATCATTTAAATTACTTGTGTTTTTCAATGCTGCAGCAGAGCAGAGCAGGCCCCAGTTAGCGGGCATATTGTATGACCCATTTTCAACTTCCTTAAACACATGAACGTGAAAACTGCCGAGGTCGAAGGTTTTCCAAGTCATAATGTTCCCTTATCCTTTCGCTAGCTTACCACCTCGGCACGCATTCGTACAAGTTTTGTTTCCGGTCGTATTATCTGGCTTTGTTTCAACTCGAATTTATTACCCAAAATTATTATTCCGAGATTCAGCCCCTTCCGCAAATTCATTTTCTTATTCGCCCTCTCCCGTCCAACGAGTAATTCGTGAACGTTAACAGAATGATAGTTAACCCTTAAAATGTGCATTAACCGAAATCTTATCGGGGATTGTAAATTAGACGAATGCCGTTAGCTTACCGTGCCGCGTGTGGCCAGTTCACAATTTTACTACCTAGCGACCTATGAGTAATCATTTTATATGCCACACTGCTTAAAGGTTCTTTCGTCCATTTTACCTTCATACGTACTATCTACCTTTTGCCACACTATAATTTAAATATTACTAGCAAGATTGCTGATTAACACCGAAAGTAAAACTATTACCACATTGCGAATGCTTTCTAAGTGCCCAGCTTGAAATTTGTAATGAAAGAAGGAAAAATTTATTATATCGTATACCGACGGCGACGAGGACTTCGCAAAATTGTGTCACATAATTAATAATCTGCTCACTGTTTTGAATTTAACCAACTTCGAACATTTATGGTCTTAATAACATTGAATTATAAACAGTATTCCACCTTCCGCGATTTTTAAAAGAATACAATTTCTAATTTTTTTTTTCAAGAGAACCTTTTTTTTTTAAATTAATATATTTTAAGAGTACTTATTTAACCTCAAAAATTACTCTTTTAAAAAGAATGGGTTCTCTATTAAAAAAAAAAAATCTTCTGAAAACTCCTATTGAAAAAAAAATTAGGTACTACTTTTTTTCAGTCCGGGAGACATGCTAAATTGAAAAAAAAAAACAAACGTGGAAAAAATGTTAAAATTAAGAAAAAAAATCAACTTACAAAAACGCTTTTGAGAGAATTCCCCAATAAATTTCATGAAAATCGATTTTCCACAAAAAATTCTTGGTGACAATCTTTTTATTACTGTTAAAATTACCACGAAAAATCCAAAAAATTCTCTAACGAATTTTTATAGTAAAACCATCTCAAAAAATAGAAAAAAAAAATTAAAATTTATCTAAGAAAAGCTCTATTGGGAAATAAAACACAATTAAGAAGAAAACACACATACTAATGACTTGAAAAAATTCTCTTCAAAAATTTACACGAGAGAAGTCAATAAAACAAAATAATAAAAAAATAAACACTGAAACAATCTTACAATTTAGAAAAAAACAGCTCCATAAAACATCATTTGGAGAATTCCTTCAACAATTCATTTAAAATCGTTTTTCTATAAATAAAAATGCAAAAAAATTTCTTAGCAAAAATGTTTTCAAAAATATCTCGAACGAGTAAAAAAACAAATTATCAAAAGTGTCAAAACAATTTGTTTATGAAAAATCACTGTAAGTGTAATTATTACACAACTTGAAAAAACAACTCAGAAAAATATATACTCTTAGGAGAACTCTTAAAAAAAAGAAAAAAATGTAATTTATTGAATCATTTTTCTGAGATGGATGGGAAGGGGGTCTGTGGGGAAAATATTTTCAAAAATATTTCGAAAGTAAGTAGTAGAAAAAAAAATCAAAAATTACCAAAGAATGGGCTTTACAACCCTCAGATCCCATTTCTTTTCTTTCCATCAATTATTATAAAATTCTATCCAAGTGATTTAAAATGTAACAAAAAATAATAATCAACTGGAATGAGTTTTAATGATTACGTTTTCAAAAATTCCGACCAAATATTGATTTTATTTCATAAATTTTCAAAATTCTAACAAAATATCAAAAAGGTGAAAAAATTATCAAAAATGCGACAATGCAAAATATCCAAAAGTTGAAAAATGGACCAAAAAATGGGACAAAAATGGGGTCAAAATTTTCAGGCGACCCTCAGCCATAAGGCATATTCATGTCAAAAATTTCTTCGAAGAATTTCTATAGGGAAATAATCTAGTAAATTGGGGAAAATGTACTAGGTAGGTACTAAATTTTTTTCAAAAAAGGCTCTCGCGACTTGGAAGAAAAGAATAATCCAAAAAACACTTTTAATAATACCTTAGAACGATTTTCTGAAAAATGTTATTAAAAGAAGTTTTTCTAGAAAAAAAAGATGAAAATCTTTCTAAAATTAGCCCCAAAAAAAGCAGAAAAAAATCAAAAAAAAATTTCTCACATAAAAATGCAAAAAAAAAATACGATAATGAAATTGGGAAAAAAGTAAATTAAAAATATTTTTAGCAGAGCTCTCGTCACAACTTGGAAGAAAAAAAACTTCCCAAAAAACACACTTAATTTTCGTAATATCTTAGGAAAATTCTCTTAGAAAAACTTGATGAGAAAAATTCTTCAAAAAAAATATCCCTAGGGGCCTAGATTGAAATTTTTTTTTTTGAATTAGAGGTTCCGATAGTGCATCGATAGAAACAAGACGTGTTCCATAAAAAAAACTGAAAATTCTTTTTTTTAATTAAAGAACCCCCCCCCCCCCCCTTTGAGAAAAAAAAACTTTCCAACGGATAGTTCACTTCGTAAAATTTTCTTCTAAAAATCTTGTTGCACAAATTCTTGAATTTTTTTACGACAAATATTCGTATTTTCATAGTAAAAAAATTTGCGCATGAAATCCTTCGAAAAAATGTTTCTATATAATAAGGTACAGTCAAGAGAAAAAGAAGTGCATCGCTACTGTAAAATTACACGCAGCCCCATTGAGCTCGAATTACGAATCAGGCCACACGTGTTCTCCACCGGACTAACGGACATAGACTAACAGTGAAAATCGCATAGATTGAAATTGGCCCAACGGATTGGTATGCGTCATGCACCAAAAACTGCAGCAAAAATTGCAGCAAGTACAATGAAATTTGCATACATTAGTTACGCGATTCAAAGACCTAACAAGCACGACAGCACTTTACTCGGCTACTAAAAAGTATGCGAGTAATCCGACTGCGCTATCTTCCTTTCACGTGAAATAATCAAGTTTTCATCTCGAATGTCTGTCTGCACATTGACAAGTCAAAGCGTTAAATTCACAAGTAGGTACGATGACAAAAGTTTCACACAAATTATGAAATAAGTAGGCACGAGTGCGAGTATAATCGCAATTAGAGTGAAGAATCAAAGCAGCACCACTGTTTCACACCTTTAGATCAAGAAATCTGGTAATTTTGAAAACTGTACCCTCATGTACCCTCATTACGCAGTTAAATGGACCATCTCGTTACTTTCATCAACTACGAGTATTACGAACACCAGTCACCAGTCCACCAGTCGTCAAAAAAACAAAAATAAAAGAATATAAAAAAAATTACAAAAAAGGAGTAGATGCGATTTAATTGCGTCTGCCGAAACTGTATTCTATTCTTTTTCAACTTTAAATCAGTTTAGCGAATATTATACTCATGCGGGTTAGTAGCAGGATGGAAATCTCCAACAAATAATGAGACGAATGCGCCGTCTTACAAAAACCATTTAAGTTTCTGTTAAGACTTCTTAAAATATCGTTTCCCGACAACTTATACTACTTATATGCTATGCGGGTTACGCTGTCGCAAAGTCGCAAGCGTAAGCGTTATTACATTAGAGTGAAACCGCAAACGTTACACAAAATCATGATACTATGCGAAAACTTTTAACCCTCACCCGGTAAACTTTGTATTAAAGCCCATAGCGAAGTAACGAAACACACGCTAAAGGTTAACCTTAATGAAACTAAATTCGCAAATTTTATTTTCGACATTTTTTTCACCTCGGTTGCATTTTATCATTGTATACGAATACGTCTCGTCGTATAGGTAGAATGGAAACACACTTTACCTATACCTATAGCATAGGTACCTAAATGTATCTACCTAGTACCTATATGTACTTTTGATAATCGTATTACACGGCGAGAAAATTTTCAAACGCCACACCTGAACTAAATGCAGCGTTTCCTTATTGGATTAATTACAACCTTACGTTAAGTATTAAACTAACACCGAAAGTAAATAATGTTTTCAGATGGAGCTATTCCACCATCCCATTCGGCGCACTCTGTGCCCCGCCCTCCACTCCTCCGCTCATCGCAAGCAGGCAAAATGAAAACACATAAAATAATCTCTACTCTTTAGACCACGCACATACCCCGACTTCTAAAATTTATCGAAGTTGCGCGCCAACAAATATTTCCATAAATCAGATGACCTACGAGGAAAACAATATCAACACCGAGGCTTCGTTCCACAATGCTATAAAAACAATTTCAATACAAATGAATTTATACTCGTCCGTTTCACTCGGCTACCTCTTCACCCTATCACTATGATCATATTGTATAGTAGATTTGCGATTTAACACCGGCAAAAACTTATTTTAATAAGAATTCAACGACATACATCAACGTTTTTGCGATACTATAAGTGTACATAGGTATACTACAGTAAATCAGTAGGTAGGGTTACGTAAACGTAGGCAGGTCCTACGTTTTAGATATGTAATATACTTAGTTTAACATCTCATCGAAGATAGAACGTCCTTCTTAGCAATATTTAATTTACGACTGGTCAACGGTGTACAATGTACACCTTTATAACTTGAACTCGGCATTAGATTAATAAAAGTTAGCCGAACGTCGAGTTCATTTCACTAGCTTGCCTGCTGTGAAAATAAATGAAGCATCGCGCTACGAAAAGCTCTTTTTAAAACGTCTGAAAAAAATCATCATCGTTTCCAACATTTAACTAAAGAAAGCTGCGAACATAATGGCCACCCATTTTATACACCTGGTTGGAAAAATTCGATAATTACATTTTCATAAATCATTACCGCTTTATTTACTGGATAAATAATGAATACATATTGAATAACGAGAATAGACCAATTTCATCCAAATCCCTTCAATCATTTGAGAGAGAGAAAAAAACGTACCTATCGAAAGGGCAGGGGGCAGGACCTTTTGCAGGACCTTCAAACGTACTTTTTCAAAATGAAAACTTTTTCGAAATTTAAAAAATTCCAAATTTATGAAATCCGTAAAAATTGAGCATTAAACGTACATATCTAATTTCAATGATTTGCCGACTAAATAATTTTTTTGCAAATTTCGAATTTTAACCCAAGTTTGAGAATTATACTAAGTCCTTATCAAATCGACATTTGAAATGTTTTTAAAAATTTTTGAAAATTTAGAAGATTCATCCAACTTTAAAAATGTATTTAAAATAGGTAGGTAATCTAATTTTAAAAATACAAAAAAATTTATAAACTTGTTTATTAAAATTTTAAATAAAAAAATTAAAATTTTTAGATCTAAACCTCAGAAATCGACCTTTGAAAAACTAGCTGAATTTTAGAGATTGACCAAATTTCAAAAATTTATTGAAATGACAAAATTATCGAATTTTAAAAATTCTCTAAAAATGTAAAAGATTTCCTTAGGTAATCCTCAATTTTAATAAAAATTTAATAATTTTCTTAAATCTAAAAC
>FIZV01066135.1:0-19750 GCA_900050545.1 Trionymus perrisii | reverse complement strand
TTTTTTTTGGTTTTTTTTTTTTTTTTTTTTTTTTTTTTTTTTTTTTTTTTTTTAAATAAACGATCAATTAATTATGACCTTAATTGGGCTAAATTTTCAAACAAGAAAATAGTATTCGTAATTACAGTACTTGATAGATTTTTTTTTCAGTAGGTGTAAGTAATTTTTTGCGAGGATTTTTTTGTTTTTTTAATGAAGGAAAACACGAGTATAGGTATTCATAATATCTTTCCTCGTAATACGAGTAGAATATTCACGTATCTTTATTTAACTCGAAAAGAAAAAATATAAAAGTTTAAACGCGGTTGCTTTTCTCGATCTCCTAAGACATAAGTACGTATAAGACATAAATTTTCATAAGAGTTGATAAGAAGAAAATTTCCAGCCCTTCTCCTTCGGCGAAAAAACAACTCTATATTTGTCAGTTTGAACTTTAATGTACTGAAATCTCGATTAAATTAATGACAATTGCCAATCAATCGTTGTGCTTTTATTTCGCGCAAAACTTGTATATTATTACACTTGAATTTAAAAACTCGATTCTTAAAATTATCAAACCGCTTAGTGATTGGTTAAACCAGAAAAAATTTATACGTCAATCCGAGTGGCATTTTCGAATCTAAACAATATTGCCTTAAAACAATAATGGTCATTGATCATGATTATCTCTAAGTCATGACGTATGTGTACCTAACCTTCTGTCCTACACTGACTGAAACATATTTTAAAATTTCATTCGAGCTTGGATAGAGGTACACACACGTAAATAAATCTAGTAAATACCCTTAGTTTGCGTATTTTGACCGCTCCCACCCCAAAAGGTCAACTATGATGAGAAAAAATTTGGTAAAAATTTTGGACCTCCAGGGCAAGTATTTTGGGGAGAGGGGCCAAAATACAGTTTTTTTTTTGTCAATTTTTTCGTTTTTCACCAAATGCAGATAAAAATTTGCCGTTTTTTTTTAGATGGATTTCAAAGGGTTAAAGGTATCGACAAGCACACTCGTAAGCTCTAAAATCATCTTTTACCATTACAAATCGGATATATCTACTAGAAAAAGTTTTGAAGTTCGACCAGAGGCCAAATATCCTCCTTACCACACTAGAGCTTTTGTCAACTAAAAATTCAACGTTTCCTACATCTGCAATCTACATACAAAAAGTGAAAAAAATTATTACCTTCGTTCCTGCCAAACTGAAATTTTTGAATCTCGTCAGTAGGTACATATATTAATTATGCGATAATTATTCACAATAAAACGTACGTTTGGTAGGTTAGGTACTTCATTAAGTGTATTATCTACTTCTATAAGGTACATACTAGGTGGACCGGGCACTTGGGTTATCTGAAATCGTTATCACATATCCGTCGATATACTTATTTGTACATCAAGCACTAGGTTTAGTACACACATAAACACAAACAATAAACATCTGTTGACTCATTAGAGTACAAATGTATTTTCAAGACCGCATGTTAATAATGATAATTTTTTTTTTCTGTCACAGAAATTAAAATTACAATTCAAAAATTGTAAAAATGTTGCCAAGAGTACAGAAAAAGAGGCTCGTCAATTTTATCAATCTCCGTAAACTTTCGACTAAATTCTGATAAAGTGGTGGAAGATGATTAAAAAAAATTGTTTCTAAATTATTTTGAATGAAGAAATTTTTATTATAAACAGATTTTTCAAAATGTTAAAAATTCTAGACAAAACTTTTAAAAATCAATGTTAAAAAAAAAAAAAAAGGTTTAAAAATTCGTGATTAAACGAAATAATGTTATTCTATTAAATTCAAAAAATTACACGGTTTGAGCAGATTTTTTTGGGAGTTGTAGATTATAAAAATGACAAATGAAAATTTTAAAAATACGTAATTAAAACAATATGAAAAAAGAGTACACCAAAATTTTAAAAATTTGAAAGAACATTAAAATTTGGTCATTTTAAAATTTTAACTAATAACCAAAAGTTAAATAAATGTTTAAAATTCAACAAAATTTTATAAAAAATTGTAAAATCTCAATTTCGAAAGTTTGATAAATTTTTTCAATTTATTGGAATTTTTTAGATTTTGCGAATTCAACAAATCTTCAAAATTAAAAAAAATATAAAATTTCCAGTAAATTCAAAATTTGGAAAAATGTTTGAATCTTTCAAACTTGTTAATTCTCGATTTTACCATTTTTTCAAGTTGGGTCCATTTTTAAAATGTAACGAAATTTTCAAAAAGTGTTATTAGGTAAATTTTTAAGGTTTGATAAACTTTAATACATAATTTTTTCAATTGATTTTTTACAAATTTTGAAAACCTTCAAAATTTATTTTAAAAATTTTAATTAATAGGTAATAAATTCAAAATTTGCTGAAATTTTGAAAATTTTTGCATTTAAATAAATTTTATAAGTTGGATTGTTTTCAAGTATAGATAAATTTTCTAAAATTAAAAAAAAGTGAAAATTCAATTTTTTCAGTTTTAAAAATTTAATCAACATCTTAAAAAATTTAAAAATTTCGAAATCTTTACAATTTAGGAAAGATTCAAGTGTGGTAATTTTCGAATTTAATCAAGTTTAAGAGAGTATTTTTTAAAGTTTGATAAATTCTTACGATCATTTTTGAAATTTAGTAAAAATCTTTGTAAAAATTCAACCTTTTTCCTAAAAAATCAAAATTCAGCGAAGTTTTCAAAATTTTGCCAAATCAATTTTTAAAGTGGTTTTGTGAATTTTCGAAATTTGTCCAATTTCAATTCGTCATAATTTCCTAAATTTCTTAAAAGGCTATTTGCAAAGTTTGTCAGCTTTTAAAGATTTTTAAAATTTTGCAACTTCAACAAAAATCTTTGAAGTAGAATAAATTTTAATTTTAATGTTGGATCAATTTTGCCGAATACCATTAAGGAAAAGTCGAGAATTGACGGTGTTACCGAAATTTGAAATATTTGGAATTTCTCAAAATGTTACCAAACTTCAAAATTCGGAATTTCCCAAAAGTTTACGGAGTGAAAATTTTCCAATATTATACTAAATTCTCAAAGTACTGCCAAATCCTTAAAAAATATTCAAAATTTGCCGTATCGAAAAATAATTATGGGGTTTAGAACCCCTGCAGATTTGTAAAGTTTTGGATCAAATTAATCTCTTACAAACTTACGTATGTTGGAAGATTTTTTTTTTAAAGTATTGAAATCAAAATTTGTAATTTTTTCGATTTAACTTTCGTAATTTTATCCTAGAAAGAGTCTGCTCGAATAAAATTTGAAAAAGTTATGCTCAAACAAAGTTTAAAAAAATTAATGTTTTCAAAAAAATGTTAGAAAATTAATTATTCAATTTAATTTAATTTTGAAGTTTGTGTTCAAATAAAATGTAGAAAAATTAATTTGTGAATAAATTTTTAAAAGTTTATGCTAGAAGTAAATTTTAAAAACTGTGCTCAAATAAAATTGAAAAAAAATTGTTTTTCAACAAAATTGCGAAAAAATTCTTGATTAAAATGATTACATAATAAGTTACATAACGTCAGAAGAAAACTGAATAAATCGATTTCTAACAAAATTTTCAGAAATGTTCTCGAACAAAATTTTCAGAAATCAATTTCTTGATTAAATTTTAAAATTTGGATTTAAAAAAATTTCCTTGAATAAATTTTGAAAAGTTGATGCTGAAAAAAAAAGTTAAGAATAGTTCGAACAAAATTTAAAAAATATATTTATTGAATTTAATTTAAAAATTTGTGCTTAAAAACAAAACAAAAAAATGCGAAAAAAAGTTCAATTTTTTCAAGTTTACGTGGCGAGAAATTTTTTAAAAATGTATTCAAACAAAATTTTGATAGAATTTTAAAAAATGTGACAGTTTATGCAATGTTTAACAAAAATTGAAAAATCAATGTCTGAATCAAGTTTTAAAATTTGAGTTTGAAGCAAATTTGTAAAAAAAATAAAAATAAAATAGATCAAATTCTTAAAAATTTTTACCTAAAAAAAAAATTAAAAATCGTTTCAAACGTGAAGAATTACAAAATACGAAAAAAATGATGACTTAGGGCCCTACTATCAAATTTTTTAAAAATTCCATAAAATTAAATTTTAAAAACTTCATCATATATTTCAAGTGATCAAAACAAATCAACTTGCACTTTCAGTGCTCGCATCAGCTCCTAACCAAAACATAACGTTTACACGTGAGTACCATCCCTGTACCGTACTACTTCAAAATAATAAAGCGCACAGATAAATTATTATACTAACGACAGCGCTTAATTTAACTTCCATCAGAAGAAGTGGTACAAGGGGATGCACCTCGCTCAGAAGTCAGAACCCATACACCGAACATACGTTCGTGAGTAGCAATTCGTTTGCACATGTATACATTCGATTCGTCTACAAGGTAAACAAGTTGAACCAATCATGCGGTTGTAGTTTTTCGAAATTTCGTTTCAGTCTCATAAATTCTTACAATTAAGAGTGTCCATTTGATGAACCGTATTTAATCCGCGTCGCGTCGTGTCGTGTACTTGCAATACAATTATTTGATTTACGAGTGAAATTTGTCGCGTCACCGGGCATAAGTTTATTCGGACAACATGGATGTTGGAAGTAAAGTGGAGTACAAAACAGTCGACGAACTGAGGTAATTCAAGTACACCCAAGTACTTTTAATAATAAAATTTTATATGCAAATGCGTTTGATAATTGAAATTCTAATCGAAAGCGACAGTCGTCCTATTTCATTTTTATGCAAATTTAATCAACTTTGAATATAACATGTTCATTTTATAAACAATCTTTCATTGCGCTTAAAACTTAAAAAAAAAATTCTCGTATAATAATACTCCTATTTTATTTTTTTCCCGAGAAGAATTAACGTTTAAAATACCTAGATTCAATTAATAAAAATAAAATGTTGCGAAAATTTTTCAACTGTAGTAACGTTTAAACGACAACATAATGTCAAAAACGGTATAAAATGTTAAATTTTGAAAAAAATTTACACGTCAGAAATTACATTCGTCAGAGTGCAAATGTCGTTTTCCACATTATTTTGTGGATGGTATGCTTCAATGAAAAAAGAAATAGCGCGATAAGCATATTTTTCATGTTTTTAAAAACAGTAAAGATAGGTACCTACTCATTTATTTCAACTGATTAAAGAATTCTTATTATCTTACCTTGACGTCATGTTAATTGTTCAATTTAAAAATACTGATTGTACTTTTCTATTCAAATATATATTTTTTTAATGATTTACACATACAATGAAAAATTGGCCAAGTAAAAGTAGAATCATTATCAAGTAATTAGAAAATTGCGATGAAATAGGTACAACTAGACCAGGTTATTTCAAAACTTGCATTATATAAGTTGGATTAGATATTTTTAGAACGAGTTCATTGCGTTAGAGTAAAACCACGTGCGTGTAAAACTCACAGAAAAATATAACATAAGTTAACCGAAGTTATCTTGATCTTGGATAAGATCTACGTGAATTTATCCATCAAAATTATCCTCTATCTTTTAAAATAGGTACCGATACCTACAGGGGAAAGATATCTTTACGTATAGCACCCTGGTGACCTTTCGTTTTAATATTATAGTTACCTACACATGAATACAGATACTTAGATATTATTATTAATTTCCTTGAAGGGAAGTTCACAAAACAAATTAAATTTTACCTTCAAGCGAAATAGTACACTCACAAATGCAAGTTCCGTGCGATTGAAAGGTTAAAAGCGATTTCATGATTGATTCGTAATCTAGGATGTATTTTTCAAAAAATAAACTGGGGTTATATTTTTTTTTTTCAAAGTCCCCCTTTTTCCAGGGCTCACCGCTTTTTTCAAAAACCTCCATATCTCTGTAGCTATGGCTTCAATCGAAAAAATTTTTCAACAAAAATTGTGGACTGAGATCCTAGGAATAGGTAATTTAGGTTATTACAAAAATTTCTATTGGAGCCCTACGTGACAAAAATCACTGATTATGAGCCTGATTTTGGGCTTTCGATTTTTTTTTCTGGTCTCTCCTCCTAAAGTTGTTGACGATTTTTTCCCCCTCGACTATACTAAAAAATAGGTGATGAAAGAAGAAAATTAAAACTCTATAGCGAAATACAGAAAAAACGACGACAACAACAACAAAATCAAAGTGAATAAGAGTAAATTTTCACTAACTTATCTCAACCTTTTAATTACTTTGTTCGCATATTTAATGATTGGCCTTAATTAACTATCCTGCACTTTTTTTATCCCGGAGCTTGGCAGAGCTGCCAACCCATCAATATCTAAAATCACTAAACCTAAACCTAATCTTGAAAAAACACTAGAAAACCATTAGAAAACACTATGATTCAATATTTTCAAGCTATTTCGAGCATATTTAATTTTGTGCTGAAATTGACCATTTCTTTCAATTTTTCTCTAGTCTGTCCCCCTTCCTCAGGCTCCTTCTAAAGATCAAATTATTAGCATTCAATTGGAGAAATGAAATTTAATGTTTTTGAATTTTTTTCAACAACAAAAAAAATTTGAGCAGCAAAATTTTATTTATTTATTTTTTTGGTAAAAATTTTCTTAATTTTTTAAAGTTCTTTAGAATAAAAATAAATAGGTAATTTTCTGACTTTTTTTTTGAAAATAAAATAAATGAATTTTTTCATCATAATAAAAAATTTTCTCAATTTTTTGGAATTAAAATTTTTTTTCTGAAATGAATAATTTTCTACCTACTTTTTTTTGAAAATATATTTTTTTTCATAATTTTGAAATGAAAAAATATATGAAAAATCTAGAAAAAAATCGTTCAGTTTTTTCGTAGAAGATCCCTGAATTTTTTGTGGGACAGATAGTTGCAACTATAGGGATTCATTTTGCAATATGTGGTGAATATTTTGATGAAAAGAAAAATAATAAAAATTTAGTATTTTTAACTTAACATGAAAAAACGCTAGAAATCACTAAACTCAATGAAAATCACTAAAAAACCACTTCGCATTTTTAACAACGCAAACTATCACTAATTTTAGTGATACAGGGTGTTCATTTATATCGGGTACCCCTTAACACATTTTTGTACGGAGAATTTAGATTGGCAACATTGGATACTTAAGTGACTTATGTATCCAATGTTGCCAATCTAAATTCTCCGTACAAAAATGTGTTAAGGGGTACCCGATATAAATGAACACCCTGTAAATCACTAAGGGTTGGTGGCTCTGAAGCTCAGCATTTTATTCACTTTAATTTCACTTTAATTTCATTTTGAACAGTTTTTATTACTAAGCGCGGAAATTCCGAGTTCTAATATCGTGAACAAATTCTTGGATATTTTTTTGAAATAAAAATTTTAATGTTCACGTATAAAAAGTAAAATTCCAGTTTACCTACTGAAGTGTATTGAAGAAAGAGGGGAAAAGAATACTGGCTGACCTAGAACTTGGTTGCGGTTAAACCCTTTTTAAAAATAGGTACCTAGATAAAAAAATTGTTATTGCGTACCATTTTAAAATGTAAAACTGTTCGGATTAATCATTAATTATTTGTTACCTACGAGATAATCTAACAGAAATTCCATACATAATATGTAGACAGTTTAGTTTACCCATTAACTATGTTAGTAAAAAGAAGTGAAAAATTTCTAACAAAACGAATGATTCCAATTTTACAAAGTATTTCAATTCTCTCATCAAAAATAATAAATAAATAATTAATAAATTCATTGGAACTGTTGATTCGCACTTCGCAAATTATCTGCATCGTAGTACGTATGTACATAATACTTTTACATACATAGTGTACAGCATATATACATTAGGACAATATCCGATATGTTGCACTTGATGGCGTGACAAATAGTGTTCAATGATGTCCTCGTGTAAATACTTCAAATTGTTAATTAGGCTCCAGTTACTACTTCAAAGTCCAACCTCGATACTTCGTTCACGTTTAATAATATCCACATGCACAATTGAATAGATAAAAGAACGGTTAGACGTCTTCTGAGTTCTGATAGATATTCCATTTATCAGTAACAATATCATTACTTCATTTAGTAACATCATTCTAAATTCTTAATAATATAAACTTCTTAATCCGCTCAGTTTTCTATAATTTTTTTCCCCTCACAAAAAATTTCCCTACGACTTTCATTTATCCGCCATCTGTATTGAAACACGTGGATTTGAAAAATGAAAATGTAAACAAAGACAAGCGCAATTCTTATCGCCACCTGTTCCCACTTTGATAAAATTTTCTTCGCCCAGCAATCTAGCGTTATTGCTGCATTTCAGTCAACTTTCATTTTTATATCTTCCGTACCTGCTCGGTTTTAAAATCGGCTCATTTCTCGATTAAAACTCGTACTATCGATGTATCCCACAACGAACCAACTTGATGGTGGGAATGTTACGATACGCGGTTCAACTTATAAATTATGTAACTACTATGGTTCATTTGCAGTTACATAACCATATACCTGGTGGTATAGCAGTTACAGCAGCCGTACGACACGACTAATGTAGTTACTTATTGCAATTTTCGTGCTTTCATCTATTCGCGGCTTTTCTTTCTGTAACCGATGTACGTATTTTAGCAATGTTCACCGGAGCAAACGTCATTATTAATGTAATATTCGTGTTTTAGTCACGTATCGAAGCCAACCATGGATTCGAAATTATATTCCGGCTTTTTGTTGGTCATTGAAATCATGATACTGATCACTAGGATATTCTTCACCATCTTCGAAAGCATTTACAGATTATTTGTTCCGGATGAAGAAAAACCTGTAAATAATGAAACTGTATTGGTGAGTAAAAATGTTGCCAAATTGTAGTCTAAATTTCGGAAATAAGTTACTACAGTGTTGAATGATTTCCATAGATCACCGGTACTGGACACGGAATGGGTCGAGAATTAGCTCTTCAGTTCGCCGAACTTGGAGCTACAGTGGTATGCGTCGATATAAATAAAGAAAGCAACGACGAAACTGTAAAATTATTGAACGATTTAGGCAAAAAGAAAGTGTATAGTTATCAGTGAGTGATTTTCCATTTTTTTTAAATTTAGACGTTATTTTCGTTTTTTTACACCAGCTCGTGTTTTAGGTGTGACGTTTCGAGCGCAGAACAGGTCAAAGTACTTGTTGATAAAATAAAACAGGAAGTCGGTTCTGTTTCTATTTTAGTTAATAATGCGGGAATCATGCCTTGCCATCGATTCTTTAGCTATACGGAAGCCGAAATCCAAAAACTGTTCGGTATCAATGTGTTTGCTCACATTTGGGTATGTTGACGTACGAATATAGTGTAGATAACACGAACATATGGTTATGGAACGTATCGTAATGATTGTTTAATTTGTATGTAGCTGCTTCAGAATCTTCTACCGGACATGATCGAGAAAAATCACGGACACATTATTACATTATCTTCGATGGCTGGCGTAATCGGTATTGAGAATTTGGCTCCATATTGTGCTACGAAATTCGCCGTCAGAGGTAAAACGCATGATGATAATTGAAGGTCGTCTCTTGGCAGGATATTTATCGCTTTGATTTATTCCAGGAATGATGGAATCTTTGCACGAAGAAATTAGAACGAGAACGAAAGGCACTAATATTAAATTTACCGTCATTTACCCTTACATGGTTGACACGGGGTTATGTCAAAAACCAGTCATCAGGTAACATGTAAAAAATTACGCGCAATTCGCGTTAAAATGCGACTTGAGAAGTTGAGACGATACCTACTCGTGTGTATTTTCTTGGCAGATTTCCATCAATTTTAAGTATGGTTAAACCTAAAGAAGCTGCTCGTCAGATTATACAAGCTGCACGACGTAACGTGTTGGAACACTCGATACCCAGTACACTTCTCGGTTTAAACAATTTCTTCAGGTATAACGTTCGGTTGAATAATTCTTCAGTCGAAATGTAAAATATTATTTGTAACATTTGTAACCATTTCTAACAGACTTTTGCCGCATAAAGCTGGTGTACTTATGAAAGATTTCTTGGGATCTACGTTAGATGAACATGACAAATAAACTGGCATTTGGATCACTCTGGAACTGTCGATTCTCATCACAAAAGTGATTTCATAAACGAATTAATCTTGAATTGTGAAGCATTTATAATTTCGTTGTCTTACTTTTTTAAGACAGAAAAAAAAATTGTACATAATACGATGTACTATATCAATCAAGTTTGATCATTTTGTAATTTTTATACCTATAAAGCTCTTCTATACCTACAATATTGGGTAATATTATTCGTAAGGAAATTTGTAACGATCAGTAAAAATATACAGGGAGAGAAGCATAATTGTGGAAATTGTGAATATCATTACCAGTTTTCTATATGTACGTATAATAATAATTAAGACTAACTAGTCAAATATATTATTGTTTATTTATTGTTACCTATTTTTAAATATAATTTGGGATGTGCATTTGAACTTTAAAAATTTTGTAGTAGTATATTTTTCAAAGGTCACCAACATCTATGTAAGTATCTATTCAAAATAATTTTTTATGCTTGTAAAAAAAGTAAATTTGTACGATTTGAAGGCCTCTTATTCATAAAAAAATAAAATAGTTTGCATAAAAAAGTAAATAAAAAATAACATACTTCCACTAAGTTCAAGGGCGAAAATTTAATTCAATGGATTTGTTCACCATTTGGCCAACGGTAAAAAATGCAAAGAAATCCAATTTTTGAAGAATGTCGCAATTTTTCCTGTAAAAATTTAGACTACGGTGATTTTTTAAAGAAATCCTGTGAAAATGCGTACTTCAAGAATTTGAAAAAATTAGAGAAGGCATAATTATTTTGATAAATCAATATTATGATCGTTTTTATCTTGAAATTTTATATCAAAAAGTGTAATGAAATATTTTGCAAATTTTGACTTTATGATGATTTTTTAAACAAACCCTAGAGGAAGAAGCAGCTGTCACAACTGCGCTACAGTGTAGTGTACTGTCATCGTAGGAATTTTGATTAAAGAGTAAAGACCGGAGCTTTTCTCAGAAGAGGGTAATATAAAATGAAATACTAGATATTGCTTGTCGTTATACTTACAGTGAGTAGTTCGGTGATGAATGTCTCCTTGGATGATTGCTTCACTCTGTACTGCAATTTTCATTGCATTGAGCATGGAAAACTTTCACGAGGAACAACAGATAGAAGAGGTAGATGCATTATGGGATATGGGCATACTTGACAGTTGACACTAAGTAAAGCATCACATGAAACTGTAAGTAATGAACAAGGTGTATTTCCACAATAACTTCAAAAGACATTCAAAATTCATACTTGAAAACTTGAAATAAATGTAAAATTATTTTTCGGAATAATAAACAAAACTATAAACTAATCAGAACGCAAAACGCATGCTTTTCTGCAGCATGCAAAAAATGCATTCTCCCAATTTTGTATCGACCAATCAGATCTCATCCCGCGTTTTAACGTTTTGGTAACATTGTGTCAAAAAAAATAGTCTATTTATTCTTAATTTATTCGATTATCGTCTAAAATTTGAATTTTATAGTGTAATTTTACATAATATTCATTTCAAAATTTTATGCTTATTGCATGTTATCAAAATTTTTGAAAATAATCTAAAAAAATAAATTGTTTATCAAATTTTTCCAAAGGTTTCGTCGCTTCATCGTCGCTTATATTTTTCTTAAAAATGGTAACATTGCTTTACTATCAGGACCAAATAATTGATAACACATAACAAAAACAATATAAAACAAATTTTTCATTTTTTTCGTCCCAGAATATATTTTTTTTACTAAAAATTTCATCAAATTATGTTCTGCACACGTAACAGAATTCTTTCTTCAATTCATGATGATAGAGAATCAGATTCGTGACATTGCACGTTACTTGCAATCTAAACACATAAAAATCACCGAACGAAACGAATGGCTCACCGGATGCTGCGAGTGGTATAATTCTAATAATCCTCAGGTTTGTATGAAACTATAATTGAACTGTCACAAAATTCTAATTACGTAAATAAATGAACAATTTTTCAAACCTTTCTAGAGTAATTATGAAGAAATGCAAAGTTTCGTGTACAGTCAGTGGTTACTTGCTGATCTTCGCGAGTTAGCTGAAAATACTGAGAGTAGCTTACCTGTAAATGTTGCTGACATTCCTAAGACATCTATTAATGGAAAAATTATCTTGCAAGTGAGATATAAAAACTACCTCTTCTTATTACTTTAGATCTTATTATTCTTGTTGATTTGGATGTTTGCTTTTAGGTCGATAGTGTTTTAGATGTTGCTGAATCGTGCTATTCGCAATTACTGAAAATCAGGAATGTTTGTACAGCCAACGTAGAAGTGACCGAAACTAAACCTCAAGACTGGGAACCAAAGAAAAAAAGAATGTTGAAATTAACTTGTACGGACGGCGTGCAAACAATTTACGGAATGGAATATAAACTCATACCTTCGCTTAAAGAACCTCTTCTTCCAGGTTTCAAAGTTAGTCTTTTATTCTTGAAAAAAATATTTTCTTATACGAATTTTTATTAATTTTGTTTTCGTATTTAGGTGTTAATTATCGGTCCTGTGGAATGTAGACGTGGAGTTTTATTATTAGAACCGCACAATATTCAAGTACTTGGAGGGGAAGTAGATTCGTTTGTAGTGAAAAACGCAGTGGAAAATGTACTTGCTAGAGCATTGTTAGTCGTTTTTTTTTTTTACTTTTGGTAACACCGTTCTTTAGTCATATTTTTGTGCTAATTATGCAGTTATAAATTGTATTTCAATAGGAATTTACCAGAGAACCCTAATCCATTGCATCCAGCCCAATTACAAAATGATATGGCAAATATGAATGTTGCTGATAATGAAGAACAAAATAACGCAATTCAACCGACGGTAAAAGCATCATCTCATTTTTCAAATTCTGATGTGCATTTCGTTATAAATATTCCAATGATTCGTTTTATCAGAATAACATATTGCAAAACTTGGATGAGTTTCCGGATAACGACGATGATCTTTTTTTATCCGAGCATCTTACTCAATTGGAAAATGTTTTGACAGTAAGTTCATCAAAAAAATGGAAATCAGAAGATTCAAACCTCATAATTTTTACCATGATTTTTTTTTTTTTTTTTTTTTAATATTACAGAGCGGAACGTTACCAAGCAATAATTCGAATGCTCCCACAGTGGCAAGCAGAACGTTACAGCCCAATAGTTCTAATACCCCTACACCGATTTCAAATTACGGATCAACTGCGTCGCGTCAGACCAATTCATTTCCATTAAATGCAGGTAGTTTTCAGTCCTATTCATCAGGTGAAACTAATTCATCGACATCAAATTCAAATAGAGCTGCGGCATCAGGAAATAATGCAATTTCGAACAGTATAAATATTGGAGTAGCTCATCGAAATATTTCACCTGATAATTTTCCTTCTAAAAGACCGGCACCTTCTCCTATTCAACCAGATCTGAAAATGGCTAGATTACTTCGTACTGATGTGCACGAAACTAGGCCAAGAAATTTTCAAACATTCAATGAAAATATTGGTGAGACTGTAGTTCACCCGACGATTACATTTTATGAAGAATTTGTTCATGAAAATTGTTTTAGGATCGTCTTCTGGGTTCGTCAATTCTACCACATCAGTCAACATGAAAATCAGAGATTTAAAAAAATTCGTCGGTAGTGGTGTTCGTAAATGTAACGCTTCTTTTTTGCGAATGACGTCAAAACCGAAAATACGCGAGGAAAAATGGCAGTTAACTGGTGAAATTACGGATGAAACTGGATCGTTGAATGTGTCGTTTTCGGATCCCGTATGTTAAATGATTTTATAAGTTAATTAGGTGACAAGTAATTCATAAGTTTTTTTACGATTCTTTCGATCAGCACGTTATTGTTCAGCTAAAGGGCACGTTCATTTTTAATTATAATTTACGTTTATCGCTAAGATGAGAGTACGTAATGGGTTCAGGGTCAATATCTCGGGTACAGCAGCATTATTATTGCAACGGTATTAGGCGTTGTATCACGTGATCTGACAAGGTCGAATTTTCACTCAAAACCAGTCGTATTGGGTTCAGTTTAATTTCTCAACTTACCAATTCTATTTTATGTATTTCAGTTTTTGGAAAAAATGTATGAATTTTCCGCTGTTGAAATATTGTCACAAAAGGAAAGAATGAAATCTAACCCTGATGTTAAAGAAAGGATCGATACTGTTAGTATCAATGTACTTAATATTTCTCATTTATTTAATTTTTCTATCGATTGAAATTTCTTCATTTTTAGATTTTAAGACGTGGAGTTCAGAAAATCACATCGCTTAAAGGAGAATTTCAAATCGAATTTTCAAATGGCGCCAATCTTCCCACAGTTATAAACGTCACTATATAAATTAATTCGACGTCTAAATAATATCGGTAGCTTTACTCAAGGTGATTTTTCATAAGTACATCCAAGTAAACATCATTTTACCATTTTGTATAAATTTCTTTAATCCCATATCCGCACAATAACCAATTTTACAGGAAGAGTAGTCAAAATGACTGATTTTTATTAAAAATTAAACAAACGCGACGCGATCTTTTTCGCGATATAAAATACACTTGGTAAAAATTTTAGTCAGCATGCCAAATACCTGTTCAGGCGGCTTAGACGCATCTATACTGTAATGAATTCCTGAATAAAAAAGTAATAAGTTATGTTAGTAAACTATGAAAGCAAAAGTACTCTCAATTGATATCTCTCATTACGTACCTTTTTTGGAATAATAGTCAATGAGAGGAGTCGTTTGTTCGTGATATGTTTGCAATCGTTTCTTCAGTGTTTCAGCATTATCATCAGATCTCTTTATTAAAGGTTCTCCGGTAATCTGTGACGAAAATTGCAGATAAA
Organism: Trionymus perrisii; assembly: GCA_900050545.1. Lineage (NCBI taxonomy): Eukaryota > Metazoa > Arthropoda > Insecta > Hemiptera > Pseudococcidae > Trionymus > Trionymus perrisii. The sequence continues at coordinate 4,832 of FIZV01066135.1, read as the reverse complement.
AATCATTATTCAGAAAACATTAAAGGGTTCTCACATATCAATTCAGAAAAAATATTACTATCGTAATTTAATAAAGGAAAGCATTATAAAATAACTTCGAAGCATAATTTTTCAACAATTTCATATTAGAGTGAAAAATCAAACTATGGCACATTGGCACCTAATCTTTTCTCAGCTATTAAAAGTTATTCTAATTAACTAATAAAACGTTAATTTTTAGAATCCGTTAAATCAAGAACTTTATTCCGAGTTCATAATTCGAAGAAAATTTTCACATCACGAAAGGAAAAAATAAACCAACGTCAGCGACGTTCTTTATCATTAGGCATTGCAGTTTAGGTCACCGAGTCACTATAATAATAAGGTTGAATTCTGATAGCAAGATGACTAAACTTGGTTGCATTCAATCAATTCAACTTATTTCACAATTTTACTTGAGCAAATACGACTGAAATATCGAGTTGACTCACATCGTCTTTCATAGGACTCTTGGGCGGATTAAATTCTTCGTGGTAAGAGCGTCCACTACCCGGATGTATTAGTCTACCGGTGATTCGTCTCACAAGCAAACTATCATCAATTTGAAATTCCACAACAGCATCCAACTCAGTCTTACGATTTTCTAATAACTGGTCTAACTGTAAGTTAACATAATCGTTTTTTTTACTGATTTCCTTTCCTCATTAGCCGATTATTTGGACATTAATTTACTTTTTGTGCTTGAACGACATTACGTGGAAACCCATCTAATATAAATCCAGCTTCACACTCTGGTCGGTCTAAATTATTATTGATCAGGTTAACAACATGATCATCACTGACAAGTTTTCCTATAAGTACACACGAGACGTATCAATATACCGCAGAAATTCAGGAAATTAATAAAGTTTTGAAATTAAACTTTACCGGCGTCCATAACTTTCTTCAAATCTTGTCCCAAAGCTGAGCCTGAAGCAACTTCGTTCCGCAACATATCACCAGTAGATAAATGACATAATGAAAATTTAGACACCAATTTGGGAGCCTAAAAAGATACCTTTATAGGAAAATTCATTTCTAAAAGTAACTCATTATACAAATGAATACATGCCTGAGTCCCTTTGCCACATCCCGGCGGTCCTAATAAAATGGTATTTACGCCAGCCTCCGCAGGAGTATCCTGCTGTTTTGGTAGAGTCGCCGCAAACGGAGGCATTACGAATTTACAATAATTTATTTACAAACAAAAAAACGCTAAAACATAAGATCTACCTTAATGGTGAAAATACATCTTGATAATAATCAAACAGAAATAATACTAATGAACATTGCTTACAATGACCGCCAACTAATCAGCAAAAACTCCACACACTCCGTTCACTACTAGTGACACTTCTTCCGTTATCAGACTCGAATTTTCACAAAGCGTTGAACAATGTTCGCCTTTCGCTACGAGTCAATTTCCCTGTGATATTAAGTAAACAACAGAAGTGGGCTGTTCGTGAATTATGTAAGGTTATTTTATTAGAAATTACAAGTTTAAAATAGCTCGAGATGTTTTCAACAGACGTATTTGTCGTCATGAATGATTTCATGTCTTAAATGTTTTGATTTAAGCAATCTAAAAGAGAGAAAAGAGAGTACATCACTGATGTTGAAATGAATGAAGTTGAGCTGTTCTTAGAGTTGTCTATCTTCAACATCGAAGGCAGATTTCAAATTACGGTAATTCATCTGGCTTTGGCTGTTTTCATTTTCATGTTCTGATGAATTATAATATGTAATGTACCTAACCTACTACCTACCTAGTACCTAGTACCTACTTCAAAAAAACAATAATTAAATCAACAAATGACACAATAGTTCAAAAACTCGTAAATGGTACTGGTTGATGGCTTATTTACTATAGAAAATGAAGAAAAATGCAACCTCAGTAAAATATCAACCATTTGCTCAGTAGCCATATTTAGTAGTTCAGCGTTGTATTCCAGCTGCTGCAAATAGGAGAGTTAGAAAAATAAAGAACGAAGTAATCGAAGGAATGTTTATAAAACTCAATAAAACATTACATGCTTAATAACTGATCAAGTGCTCGGTTATAAAATCGGAAAACTTATTGAATAAAATTTTTCAAAACGATAAAAAACAACACATATTTAAAACACAGGAAAAATAAAACTTTTAAAATAGCTATAATGTAGAAAATTTTACAATCCCGATACGAACTATTGAGTCTATCAAGCCTTCAATGAATCTCATCAGTCGTCAGATGTTTGTTGTAGTTTTAAACATCAAGTTAACAAAATATATTATCAACTATAAAACAATACACAACAAAGCAAAAAACTAATTTTTCTTTTACAAAAAGATCATCAACATAACAACCGTAAGAAAAACCAAGTTCATGATACATATCACATTTAAAGTATCATGTCGAATGAAATTTACCCAAATTTCAATTGAATCGAGGTACTTCTACGAGTATTTCAACATGGTACAATAAATGAGATAAAACTCTATACAGATCATGTTGCCTTCGATATAATCAATAAAATAAAAGTATTATATCACAACATGGACTAAAAAGGTAAAAAAAAATCCGCCTGATCGATTGTAAAATCAAATTCAATCCAAGATATTCACGATTTAAATACGTTTAATACTTCTCGTGAAACTTCATTAGGTATTCGAAAATATAACGTTTGCACGTTTAAATGACTAATAAAAGAAATATGTGCGGTTAATTTCAACAAAAAATTAGCGCATGTAAATCGAAATAAAACAAAAGAAAGGAAAAGAACAAAAACATGAAACATATGCGAGAGAAGAAGTTTTCGAACCGAATAAAGGTACGTCTTGGCAATTAATTCGTGACAGAAAAATCTATATAAGTGTCGTCTTTGAACATGGCCGTGAAATATTGCGTGAATACACGATGCATAAACTCGTTGCGTTTCTTTATGGGCCAAAGGCCTTCTAAAAATCCAATATGACCTCCTCTAGCAGTAACCAAAATTCCAACGTGGTCATGTTTGAAAGTTGCGCCTTCTGTAAAGAAATCAAATTACGTAAGAAGGAAATTAGAGCAAATAAATGGTACAAATTGCATTTTGAGCTAACAAATATTTTTTTGTTTCAATAATATTCGTTTTTTGTTTTCCCGATTAACTTGGCAAAAAATTCCCCAAACTCACCTTTCGGCAAGTCCTCCAAATGTGGACTCAAAGAAACCCTATCTGTTTTTAGCTTGTATCTCTTCGAGTATGATTTTAAATAAAAAAGTGATAAGAACTAAAATTTAAGTTCATAAAATTTTCAACGAAAAAGGTTATGTGATTTATTTTGAAAATATAACGGATGGTGCAAAAACACGCGTCAAAACATATAGGATGGAAGAAATGAAGAGTTGCCCCCTCTTTCGCGAATTAGGTATCATTGCAGAGGGGAAAATTTCAAATGAATGTTGAAGTACGTGTACGTGAAATTCTATACAAAATCGCTTCACTAATTTCTAACTAAAAGTTAACGACGATATTGTATCTTATTCTTGGAAAAGAGAGGAATTTTTTCTTTTTTTTTTTACTTCGTTGACGTATTTCAACGCTTGTTTTTGCGTCATCCGTTCACTTTTCGAAAAAAAATTCACATGACCTTTTTTATTGAAAATTTTATAAACTTTAATTTCAATTATAGTCATTTTTTTCCTTTAAACTTATACTTGAAGAGTTATAAATGAAAAACAAATAATACATTTCTTTGGGTCTACGTTTGGGGATTAGCCGAAGAGTTAGGTTCGGGAACGTCGAAAAGAACATACCTATTGAAATCAGAAAACCTTTGTTAGCTCAAAAGGCACATTTCCTTCTTTCATAGGGCTATATTATTCAAGGAATTTTTTTTATTATGGATAAAATTACGTAATCAACTAAATCTATATGTAGGTAGTTTTTTTTATTTTTTTTTTATTAACGTACTAGCATGTACTAGTCTTTCATTGATTACGTTCAAAACTTTTCAAGTTATTTTTTAATATTATAATTACCGTCCAAAGGTTGAAACGGATCGTCTGCTGCATTCAAACATAAAACTGGCGTTTTAATATCGGATAACTTATTGTGAAGAGTCGCGTCTTGATAGTAATCTTCTACAGTTTCGTAACCGAATTGTTTACTCGTAAATGATGCGTCGAATTCTCGTACAGTTTTGCTCTGTGAAATGAAATTCATTCATTAGATACGTCGATTGAAGTTTTTTCCAACAACTGTTTTCACTTTGTAAGAAGTTGTGATTCATTTAATTAGAATGCGTTTGATATCGACTTTTAAACTTCTTCGTAATCTAGGACAATTTTTTTTTCAAGTGGGTAGGGTTTTTACTGTTTCAAAGACTCATTTTTTTAGAGCTCGCTCGCTTTCCAAAAAATCTTTATATCTCTGTACTCACCAAACAATTTTTAGAAATTGAACATTTTTAAAAATTTGCCAGTTTTTGAGAAAATGACAATAATTTAAAAAAAGGTGATTTTTGAAAATTTCGTAACTTTTGTGAAATGAATAATTTTTGCGAATTAAAGGTTTTTTTATATTTCGCGATTTTGAGAAATCTGATAACTTTTAAAGATTTTAAATTTTTGAGAAACTGATAATTTTTAAAAAATTCACGATTTTTGAAAATTCAAAAATCTTTTAAAAGTTTTGCAGCTTTTAAAAATTTAATAATTTTTGGAAAATTTTCCGTTTTTGAAGAAATGACAATTTGATGATTTTAGAAAATTTTGTAATTTTTGTGAATTAAAATTTTTTAAAGAATTCAGCAATTTTGAGAAATTTGATAATTTTTGAAAATTTTTCAGT